>JAVFBX010192480.1:0-13278 GCA_034783855.1 Mopalia kennerleyi
TACGCCAAAAAAAAATAATCCCCCCCCCCCCCCCCCCCCCCTATCTGTTAGATTAATTCCAGACCAGACGGTGAACTTGAATTGTGCGTGTTTGTAAATTCCCACTGTATGTTTAAAGCCACTTCTGGGATAGCAATGAACCACGTTAGAGTTACAAACGTTTGACTCCTTCACACATGCTGTGTAAATCCTACTATTATACATGTAGCATGTTAGATATCCTATCTGTGGTTATGGTCCACACTGTTCACGAGAACATGTGACCTTGTTTATTTAACTACTTTATACTGGTATATAGCTTCTACCTCTCCTAATTGTCTTTAGTCAGTTTACACCTGATGACGATACACTTATAGGTATCGAAACGTTGTGTTCTATCACAAAACAAGAAGTGGTTATCCAGAAATTGTATAATTATATTCTATTTGCTGTTTAAAGATACATAGACATGGCGACCGGGAGTATTGGTTCAATATTTATTTGTAGGCCTACACTCGACTATAGAAAATTAAATGGCATGCACGAATACGAGAAGTAACACCCTTTTTACGTAGGTGCATTTTATTGCAGCCCAAACCCACTCTTAAAGATCAGTCCCTGAGTTTAAATAAATCACCATTGATCAACAACCCGAGTTTATACCACCTACGTATATGCCTACTTCGCATGTATGTTACTTTTGTAGACAGGGTACAAGGTTAAACTGTATGTCCACTGCTCTCCGCACAGGGCACTTGGTATACACACACACACACACACACACACACACTTATGTCAATAGTTTGTTTATTGTAGATGAAGCAATATATGAATATTAATTTATTGCAGAAAAAAGATAATGTTGCATGCCTCCACTGGGATGTGAACTTGTGTCTCCGGCTAGCATATGTATATATCTTAAACATAATCACACTGGCACAGGGATATAATACAATAATAGATGTATGAACTTGTGTCTCCGGCTAGCATATGTATATATCTTAAACATAATCACACTGGCACAGCGATATAATACAATAATAGAGCGAGTGAATGGACGACTAAATGAATGAATGAATGAATGAATGGACGAGTAAATGAATGAATGAATACTGGATCGAGGACTCAGACATACAGATGTCACTTGTAGGTCAGTGTTATAGCCAATTTGAATGCTGTTTGACTTCTTGTCTACTCTGGAATCTTATCGCTGACCCCTCCATGCTGCTTGATTTGATAGGCCTGAAAATACAAGGAGTTATACAGAATATATACATGTATTTTTTATAAACACGTAAGCCTTCTATAGTTTTATATGACTAGTTAGTCATTAATTAGTATGTGCCCCTTTGAATTAATAATATTGTTTTCAATGAGTTCAAAGCGAAGTTTTGATTCCCCTCCAGGCATGCCTCTACGCCTTGACATTTATCATGTCTTAATAAGCTACATACATAGCGATAATCTTTGTAAGTATAATAAACAGGTTATATGTCAGAAGTGAAACAGCGCTAAAATAACTTAGTGGATATTTTGTGAGTTTCTTTTGGATTTCGTTCCGTTTGAAAATGATGGAAGGAATGATGATGATGCCGGGGATGGCCACAATGAGGGTAGGCTCCTTTTTAATATCAGAGCTTCGAGTGCTCCTTGCTGATGTGGTCATATAAATACAATGTTTGTAGCAATAGAATTACGTTGTCACGTAGTCATGAACCCTTCTTAGAGTAACATACTCGATTACCATAAGTTCAAGTACCGCATTTTTCTCTGTATTATTGTCGGAGAATAAACCGTGGTGGAGCCTATACTCACTAGAGGCAGATAGTCTCCAGACAACTGTTCACATTTGTTGGTAAGACAGTAAACGTGTGTAAGGTTTAAGAAAAGGAACGCTCCCCCGCCCCTCTCCTCTCTGCCTTCGCATTATTTTTGTCGCTGTTTAAAGAATGTTGGTGCTTTCAATATTCATCTTGATTTGAGCCCATACCGGTAGTCAAAATCGGTGTCGCGACGTACGTACCGGACAGGGGATTATTACCAGAGGAATCGTGATTTGGTTAGTGCCAGGTCAAGCATTCTAAAAATTATTCTCTTATCTGCCTTGATATTTCATGCAGAGATTGCAACTCTAAGGTATCACCGAGCCATCTTTTCGATGATTATCCCCTGTTTTTCGGGATTTTTATTAAAAGAAGCTTGCACCATACATTCGCCAAAATTTAATACACATTGAGATGCGGAAATGAAATACTACAAGATTTGCCCACTTATATGCTAAATAAATCGAAGAAAATAAAAATTAAGAGAAAGCATAGTTTCTGACTTCCGACTTTCTGACTTCCGGGTTGAAGTCGAGCAGAGCAAAATTATGCAAGTCTTATATACTACCTTAGACAACCATGCAGTGCATGTCTTAGGTCAGCGGTTTTAAAGTGTTCATGGGCTGAATTAATTCTATGAGGGTAACGCGGTGTGGACGATGTAAATAAAAGAGACTGATATAAACTCATGTTTTGCAATGACTTTGACGTTACAAATGAACCAATACACAAATATTTCAAGCAACAGAGTCTACTGAAGCCGTAAGTGGAAATCACTACAATCCCTCAAATATGCAGCGTTAGGTTTTATTTTGTTCAATTTGGATTTATATTACACTTCGAGTAATTTCGCTTATACGATTGTGTGCTAGAAAGAGACCAATAACTTTTTTAATGGCTAGCCTCTATTAATTTTAGTTAAATAAAACTCGATCCTCGGATGGGTGTATAGGCATATAACTTGGCATTTGGAACTAAATTGGAAGTTTTTATATCGTTAAAACACGCGGTTATATGAAAAAGGCCAGTCTATTCATTAAAATAGTTTTATACCTCAAACAGCGCAAACACGTGTTGTTGTTTACAAAGTATTGTGAAGTCCATCCACGCTGTAATGCGACGAGTATATCACTGCGCGCTCAATGCTGTTATAAGTCGAAATATCGAAAGCCAGGCAAGATGGCTCGGTGATACCTTAGAGCAGGAATCTCAGTAGGTAGGTCCGCGAATAACGTTTTGAATGCGAGTTCAAGAACAGATACGTCTGGAAGCCGGTTAACGCTATATGGTATTACAATTTATAGTTAGCTGATGAGGCGGTGCACGAGTTGCGAAGCGATGTGGGGAGATGCAAAGCACTGAGCGAAATTGCGAAGCATGCACGAAGTTAAGAAGCGATACGTGAAGTTTACAAGTTGAGTTACGAAGCTGCGAAGCGATCGCTTTTTGCATCTTCCTGCATCACCTCGCAACTCCCCCATCGCTTCTCAACTTCGTGTATTATTTCGCAACTTCGCGCATCGCCTCATCAGCTAATTCAGTTGTGGGAGAAAGGCCTAAACCGGCTTCCATAGACCTACATACACATTGTGCAACGATGTTAACTTAATACCAGTTTCTAGAATTGTATACATTTTGATGAAAAGTTCGGCAATGAATAAACTGTGAGATTTTAAGTCTTCGACAATGCCCGAGTGTGAGGCAATTTTAATTATAGTCTACTCTCATAGACTTTAAACCTTATATAAAGACTTTTTGAACACTGCGGATTTTAATTTCTGGTTAATGATAATAATAGTATAACAAACCATGTGAACACAGTAAAAACCATACCACTAAACACAGGTTTTTCAAATTTAAGAAAAACATTGGTCTTAAATTCTTGTTTTAAAAGGGGTTATCCCAATAAAATTTCTGGTTGGATAACCATAAGATTTAACTATTTCCATAAATGCAGTGGATTTAGTGACTGTTTTAACTTATTTCTCCGTAACTCTAACATTAGTATAGAGTACTTCCGATGGGATTAAGTGAGTCACACTCACCTCTTGTTAAATTTCCCATCTGATTGACAAACAGAAGATTTGAAGGCTCTTTGACTCTGGTGTATTGTTTGTCTGTAGGCAAGATAAGAAAGGAACAGATCGAAGTTTACGATAATTTTCTTTTCCGCCTTGCCTTGTGTATATGCTCTTTTCCCCACCTATAGTTACAACAAATTTAGCCCCGCTCTATACCCGAACCATGCAGTCACTAAAGATTTAAAAAGACCATTTCTAACAATAAAGCGAATTGTTATGCGTACCTTTAGTCATTTATTATTATCAACTTAACTTCAAACTTAAGGTGATACACGAGAAAAGTTATGTAGGCCTACAGCATAGTTAGTATACTGTATTTGTCTAACCACGAACCCGTCTCCAAATTGCAGACTGGGACGGGCTTAGGAATAAAGAAGTTAGTGTATTACATAGTAGCACAAAGACTAACATTAGTGTAGTTCGTGTTCACATCAAAGATGGATAGTAGGTGAAACTACCTAACGCAACATTCGCGTTTGTTGGAATATTAAAACTTAAGCCAAATGTTTTATTTGTAATTTAACATTTGACGTTTAAAGGCCAAATCAATGTCGAGTGTATTAAGGCTGACTTTTAAATACTAGCAAGCACAAGTTGTGCAGCTGATATCTTTATTATTTGTTCCGACATTTTTTTTCTGTACAAATGTGACCGGACACCCCGAAATGAGTCGAATGTCGCGCATATTGATTTTGAGCTCCAGGCATTCCAAAGGTAAAGTGGCGTGAAAATTCTGAAAAGAAATTATTTCATAAATACCTTCGTTTGTCATCCATCTACATAGTAATTCCGATCAAAATCATATTTGAGATATGAAAAAGCTTATTTCCCATATTTTGGAAATTCCAAAATCTCACATCAATTAAAATATAATTTGTTCCATATCAAAATGGTGAAATATCTATAGATTTTGGATACAATTTCTAGCAGCAAAAGTATCAGTTCTTAAAGTATAAAAAAATTCCGTCAATTTTTTAGATAAATAAATTGGGCTATCATTGTAAATCATGAACATTCTGCTTTCCAACGGTGTATGTAACTCAAATTCTTCAATTTCGCGACATGTGACTCAGTTTGTGGTGTCGGGTCACACATACAACATTTAAGAAAGAGGTATGTTGCCAGAGATATATATATTTGTAGTTATTTATGTTTTGAGAAATTACTCACGAAATACGCAGTGTATTTTTTCTGCCTACATTAATTAAGATTTTTTTTATCTTCACAAATTAAAACGAGCTGTATTTCAGAAAACATGCGTATGATGTTCCGAACTATATTTGGCGTAATAGTGGGCTTGGAAAATTTTTCCTCAGAACCAACTCAGCGGGCAAGCATTTATCATTATACCTCTGTTGGACCATTCTGCTTTGTGTCTTTTTAGAAGTTCAAATTCTTTATTAACGTGATCATAATTGATCTTTGTTATATATTCTATATCAAATATTGGCGAACATTATATGGTGTACAACATTTTAAACATGGTGACAATTGGTAAAGGATAAAACAAAGTACGACAGAAAAGTTCAAAGACTAAAGATTAGATCGTGAGAATAACTAAACTGTGTTGTACGTGTGGGTCTGGCGCATCTGAAATCCTTCATATACAAATTTGGCAGTTTTACATAAAACACCTGATGATTTACAAGATAATAACTGGATCATCTTTAACGTGTTTGGTCTTTTCCAGTAATACGGTTTAATGTACATTTTACGGAGAGACGAATAATATGGACAAATCAGCAAAAAATGGTACTCATCTTCTACTTCTTGCTTATCACACATTTCACACAATCTCATACACTGCCTGTTTTTTTGTTTTTTTTGGGATAACTCTTTCTTAATAGTTTGAACATTTTGCAGATTGAAACCCGTCCGGGAACACTGCCTGTTAATCGATTTATTCACTGTTGCTTTATATGATGTTTGATAACATTTTTACTTCTTATTGCTTAACAATAGCCCGTTTGCAGGTGAACTTTAGTCAAAACATCTGTTCAAATACAGTCATCTCTATATTACACTAATGGTGTGTCTCAGATAAATGTACATACTTTTCAAATGTTTATGAAATATAAAGTGTTAACAAATAAATAAAATACAGCTCAATGCATGAGTTTTCCAGCAATGAGAAATTAGAATGATAGCTATTACGACTTGATGGAAAAGGCATCGTTTTTTCAAACGAATACAATCTGACCTGGCAGTGAAGAACATTCAACAGAGATTGAGAAAGCAGACCAAGAAGTGTTTATTAAAATTAATTGTAAGCTAGTTTCTGATAATAGAAATAACCTAGCACTACAGTGTACTTGTACAATTATTATGTGTAATATCTGGGATAAGTATAGATTCCCAGGTTGTACGATAAATTCTAATTTGTTAACTGGAATTAATATTATGCATTGTATGTACATTTTCTAATATCTAGGCCTATATAAATGAATGGGAAAATGATAAGGTTTTTATTTGTTTCGTATGTATTGAGCATGTTTTCTTCCCGATAGCTGATCTATGTTATTGGAAACAATCTAGATTAGTTTCACATTTTATAAATATTCCATTTGCAGAAGCTCTTATGAAGTTTATATTTATTTCATCTCGAGGGTTTCGTATCAGAAACTTTTTTCTGGGTGTTCACATGTCACGCTGTCTGATTTAGCTGAAATGTCCTAGCCAAGGAATGACATGATTGTGAGGGGTTTTTCGCAACTGAACCTTGCTCAACAGAATTTCACCTTCGACTACACTACCTGTCAAACTGCCTGTTTGTTTTTGACAGAAAACGGTGTATTTATTTTCAAATGATTTGTCGTTCGTTTCGGATAAATCTGATTACATTTTAATAACTTCATATGCTGTTTATCGCGTATGTATTTCAACATGATGGATTCGTTAAAGAGCTGTTCACATTTCATTTAAAGCCATTTCAGAGATTAAAATTATAATTTGACAACGGTCTCAGCTGTTTTGTGCTATATATTTTACTAATTCATTTGTTTGTTTTATTGGGATTAACGCCGCTCTTAGGATAATTTCACTCCTATGACGGCGTTTGCTAATTGACCAATCATGTAATCATCCTTCTATTTTAATGTCTTCAAATTAACCACTACTCCAATTGTGTTATTTAAAGCATGTTTCCCTACCAGTCCCATAACCCTATTAAGAGTAAGCACGTCTGCCTACTTAGTCTATACCCTCTTTGAGTGTATACATGTTCTCCATACTTAAAGACCCCTGTTAAATGTAATCACGTCTATTCAACCATGTTCGTTTGCTACATGTCAGCTAACCCAAAACTTGTAGTATTGCTTGCCGACTTCTGAGCACCATACTATATAAATATACCAATCCACGTTAAAGCAAGCAGGAGTAGATGATACAATCTTAAAACAATCGCACACTAACTTACTGTCCTTAAACATTTGCTATATGCAAACCATTGCGTTATATCCTTTTCTAAAATAATGATCGTTAATCAAGAATTACCACAACAAGAGTTTAGTTTTAAAAATCCAAAATGAATCTTGTATTCGCATCAATAGCCGCTGACCAGTGAGTTGAACAATAACTGGACTTATTTTGTATAGATGATGTGTGTATTCGTCTTTCCCACTTGAACATAATTCGAAAGTAATCAGCTGACCGCCATACGCCTCATTCTCGGCTGGCCTCAGAAGACCCTTACGTCACGGCATATACCCACCGTGCTTGCCACATATGTGGCAAACAGTTGATCTCTCTGACCGTGACATTGGAAACAATGACCTGGGAGTTGTATGCGACACATCGTCTGGTCATGGTGAGCATTTGTACAAAATTATTTTAAAATCCTTCGATAACCAACAAAGTTACAGCCCGGACAGTGTCTATTACAGCTTTTTTGGCATTCAATATATCTATATGACCTTGACCTTGAAGTAAATCACATGGGTCATGTACGCGACACACCGCCTCATTATGATGTACTTATGTGCCAAGTTATTTTGAAATATTCTGTTAGAGAAGAAAGTTACAGCCTGGACAAGATCGGATGGACGGACACACACATGTCCCGGTACATAATATTTATATTTTAACTCAGGATAAACAATATAAACTGATCTTCAAATCTAGACAAATGTTTAATGTTTCTTCTTAAAAACTGATGTGCTTATTCTGCATTCCAAAGCGAAGAAATGCGTACCGATTTGTATAGCGGTATAATAAATAAAGTACGTCGTTGTTGATTGTACAGTGGTCACGTCTTAATAAGAGCCTAACCACTGTGCCTTAGATAGAGATTATTTATGTAACTTTTGTCCCGGTATATAACATCTATATTTAACTCAAAATAAACAACAACTCACATGTAGACAATTGTTTAAGATTTCTTATTGAAAACTGATGTGCTCATTTTACATTCCAAAGCGAAAACGTGCTTACTGGGTTTTTGGAAGCCGTGTGCCGATCCGGTGTATTTGAACGAAGTGTTATGAAGTGAATCTCAGAAGAGTTTTTATTCTCTGAAGTTTACTTTTTGTAAATGAAAAAGTTATATTACATTCACGCAAATCTGTAAGTCAGGTGGGGTGACATGAACATGGACACGACCGCCTGTCGCTTGGCAGCTGTCAATCAAATAACATAGCCAATGGTATATTTCTTTAGTCTTTAATCGGCTTGACCAATCGAAATTAGTCCGTAAAACAGACGTTATCGGAAAGGTTAAAAATGGAGAGAGGCTGGCGATAGAACTGGATTGAAGAGAGGGACGAGAGAGAAAGCTATGTAGATAGTCAGGGGTTTTTGGACAAGATTATAAAATTGGGGATAGACTGAAATAGACAGACATCGAGATCAAGTACAAATTTTATTCTTTATTTTGAGCTCAAACTATTAGAACGACTCAACACTACCAAGATATAGGTTACATTGGCGCTCATTAATAGTAAATAATTGTTACGTTACTATTTAAAGGAGGGAACAATTGCCTTTCTTTTATGTTAAAATTAATTATAATACTTTTAATTCGAAACTTGTCTTTGTGTTATTATTTTTTGTTCTTCATTTGTTGGGGTTGTAAATGATCTGCAGTGTATGCATATGTGGAATTCTTTGTATGAAACATGACGAAATGACTTCAATGGTTTGCATCTACGTAATTGAGGCTTTTCTTTGTTTCATAAAATCTTTAGATAAAGGAAGTGTCTTAACAGGAGTCGCTTTATGTTTCAGATACCCTTAAGTATACGGTTACATACCAAGCAAACAAAATCTATGTATAGGTGTAAAATCGATGTATTTTTTGAAAAAGTTACGTCACGTCATTTGTTTGTCATTTGAAAGGTCAAACACGACTTACATGTAGGTGATCAAATTTAACCCCCGCATACATATACTTCAAAGCAAACTGCATAATTGTATCAAACTATATGTTAGAATTTGATATATTGAGTATTTAGGGGTCATCACAGCGCTCAAACTTCAAAGATCTGTAAATTAGCAAATCCTTACGTTTTATGTGTTTTCGGAACACTGACTTTATCTCAGCAATTAGCTTTCAATAGTTTTTGGGAGTATTTGTAAAAACTTGATTTTTAAACCACAATTAAAACAATAATTGAAACGCAATGCTTGATTTTATAAGCGGACCGACTGCTTTACTTGTTAATCAATCAATTCTATGTATTGGAAACATATGTGGGATATCGATTTACATGTATATAGTTACGTAAATATAAGTTGAATTTGAAGGTGTTACGTGTTTGTGTTAAAGAGAGAAACCGTCTGTGATGCGGATTTAATCGTTAACGGTATTTACACTTGAAGTGAACAACATGTTTATATAAAGTAAAGTTCGATATATATTGGGGCCCCATCAACACTCTACTTCTTCAAATATGTATCAAATTAGCAAATCCTTACGTTTAATGTGTTGTCCACGACACAGATTTCATATAAGCAATTAGCGTTTCAATAGCTTACTAACTTTTGGGAGTGTTTGTAAAAACTTGATTCTTTTTACCAAAATTAAAACGATATTCGAAAGGCAATGATTGATTTTATAAGCGGACCGACTTGCTGTCACTGAAGACAAAATTGGAGAAAACGACCCAACGAAAGCTGTTTTATTCATCAATCAATTCTATGTATTGGAAACATATGTGGAATATCGATTTACTTACGTAGCTAAAAGTTAAATTTGAAAGTGTCCCGTTAGTTATGATAGAAAGAAAAATCAAACCATTTGTAATGCGGATTTGCTCGTTAAATGTCTTTTCACTTGAAGTATTTTTAAAACGTGCAATGTGTTTTAAACAATAGTGAAGCTTTGAAATCGTTTTATAGGTCGCTGGTACGTTCTAATCAAATCAAAAATATATTTCGGACAAAATTGAAAATGTTAAACGATCTTGAAATATAAACAATTGTTTAAGATTTTTTAATTGAAAATTCATGTGTTCATTCTGCACTTAAAAACAAAGAGCTCCACCCTGGGTTTGAGGCCGTGTGTCGATCCGGTGTATTTAAATGAAGTTCAACTAGCCGCCTTATATATGTAATACCCTTGAGTATGAGGTTACACACCACGCAAATGAATCCTATCAAATCGGTATGTTACGTCACCATTTGAATGGTCAAAACATATTCACAGTCTCTGTGTACAAACATGACAAATAGTAGTATAACGTAGTATATACATATACTCCAAAGCAAACTTCATAAGTGCATCAAAATACATTTTCAAATTGTTATATTGGATATGAAGGACCCATCAGCACTCGACCACTCCGGATATCTCTTAAATTAGCAAATCCTTACGTTTTATTTGTTGTCCACGACACTGATTTCATATCAGCAATAAGCTTTTCAATAGCTTACGAACTTAAGTGTTTTTAAAAACTTTTTTTACACCAAAATTAAAACGTATTCAAAAGGAAATGCTCTAAATCGAGCATTTCCTTTTGAATATTGTTTTAATTTGGGTGTAAAAAGCGCACCGACGTGAGCAAGTATACGAGTCTTACTTATAATGGAAGTTGGTTTGGATTTCTAACGAGTCATGCAGGGGTTGGGAACAGTCAGTATTGAAATTCGAGTGATCACAGGTATATTTATTTTACGGTGGTAAAATACAATTTTGAGTGGCCACCTAATTTCTTCTTGATCCTGAACTCTGACTCGGTAGTTTATTCCAAACCAACTTCGACTTTAGGTAAGTCGTTTATTTGTTCATTCCTGCCTCGTCAGAGGTGTACTCACAGTTCGGAATTATGGGAGACTTTAAAGCCTGTGGTCACGAGTCATTTCAAGTTTGATCACTTATCAACAGAAAAAAGTAATTGTTATCACTAATAGCATGCAGTACTAAGAAACACAAAATCTTCAATTGATTTAAAATCGCATATATTTCTATCGTTTGATGAATATATCAGTCTGTGTATATACCTTTGCAAAAAAAACAGTCAAACTTCAGAAACCTGCAAAATATGTGAACGTTACATATTTGTACATTCTAACGTGTTGCCGTCCTGGGCCACAAGTTTATAATAGAACACTGCAACACTCGTGTCAGTTCTCCAACCAGACCTGCCTAAAGCCTGCCGCACACGAGATGACTGGGATGCGGAAAGCTCCACATGTGGAAGATGGCGCAACAGATTCCTCAAGTCTGCGGTGGAGGTTTCGTGTGCCACACGGCACGATTGGCGCTGTGGAAAGTATCCAACGTGTTTGATATTTTATTTCACGTGTGGTTTATTCCACGTCGTTTAAGGGCTCTCTGTGCTGCTGGCTGAGGCAGGAAAACTTTTGACCAATATAAACGGCCCTGGGTTTCACGTGATTCATGCAAAATGGCGACCATAGACGAAATTATTGGCGCTGGGTTTCACGTGACTCGAGGCTGTGGCACATGGATCTGCCAGTTTCACTCATGTGCGCTGCAGCTGAAGAGCTGCGGAAGTGGCTGTGCTACCCGGCACTCGTGCCGTTGAACACAGGCGACAATTAAGCCCGTGTGCGACAGGCTTTACTGAATATCAAGAAGTCCGTTTGCAGCGCTACTTTTCAGCATTTCGAGACCTTGAACCAGACAGAAACCTTGGTGGTAGGCGTGTAACGAGGTTCCTATAGACATTGAAGAAAACACGTTCAATTCAGACATTTTTGCCAAATATTTGCTGATAGGCGCCAAAATGTGCCAAAGTTTTACCACAAATGATTTTAATTGGATAATAGGTAATGATTGCCGGAGAAGGATTTTCATTTCCTTCAATTTCTACAGTATTTACCAAATTTTGCCTAAGCTAGCTTTGATCAGTTCGTGTCAATATTTGACACTAACTGAGAGTCATGTCGGTTCCTAACTTTCTTGCAGACAGTCTGTAGAAATGGAAAGGAAAAGGAGTTTAGATAAGGCGCCACCTGTTGGGAAAATTGCTTGAGCTTGAGATTAGGATTTACCCAAACATTCAGAATAGTAAAACAATAACAAAAATTGCCAAATGTTTGATTTGTAAATCTTAAAATTTACCAGGAAAGCTGAATAATCACTAAATTCAGTCAATAGAGAAAAGATTTCTGTATAACTGTATACACGATTTAATGATTCTTAATTGACCAGTTTTGAACAGTACTGAATTTTCAAACAAAACTGTCAGCCCTTTGTAGTCTAATCCCCACCCACCCCTAATTTTAAACAAGCTAACTACGCTGTACGAGTCGATATTACAATTTGCTCAAACCGGTAAAGTTGAGAGAAATATGACTTTTAAAGCAGTTTCAGATAGTTCCAAGCATAATAAAGCATTTAACCCCTCGTCTGTACACTGACAACAGTTAGTTAACGCAAGAATCTAGTGTTATTAAGGATGTATAGTTTTTTCCCCCAAAACTACCAGATGATTCTTTCGATTAGTGTGTAGTCAACACACATAATTATTTGTTCTTTAATAGGCATATAGAAGTCGGTGTAGATAACTCAGGACAATTTTATGGATAAACAACTTCTTTATTATAACATAACAAGGCGATTTTATAGATGTACAACTTCTGGATTTATTGACGAGCAACGTTTCAGAGCAGATACTAGCACCGTTTTCAAGCTAATTAGCTCGAAAACGGTGCTAGTATCTGCTCCGAAACGTTGCTCGTCAATAAATCCAGAAGTTATACATCTATACAATCGTCTTGTTGTGTTACTATCCCTGCTTCTAAATGCCACTCAAAGAAGTTCTTTATTATAGTGTAGCTGACGTTTCGTTGGAGATACTCCCAACTTTATCCAAGCAATGTACAAACTACAAGAGTGACACTATTTATACATAAGCGAGAACAATACAGGTAGATGAAAGAATAATTGGTATACGAGGCCAGTGGGGAAGCCAGTGGGTAGGCCAGTTAGTTTA
>JAVFBX010192491.1:0-13278 GCA_034783855.1 Mopalia kennerleyi
ATTTACACTAAATTCTGCAGACTGCTATGTGAATGTAGCGGACAGTTGATTTACACTAAATTCTGCAGACTGCTATGTGAATGTAGCAGACAGTTGATTTACACTAAATTCTGCAGACTGCTATGTGAATGTAGCGGACAGTTGATTTACACTAAATTCTGCAGACTGCTATGCGAATGTAGCAGACAATTGATTTACACTAAATTCTGCAGACTGCTTTGTGAATGAACGGACAGTTGACTACACTAAATTATGCAGAATGTATGTGAATGTAACAGAAATGTTGTTTTCACTAAATTATGCTGAGGGGTATGTAAATAAAAGTCACTTTACTCTTAACTCTATCAACCCCGTATGCAAAGGAATGAGAAGCCTCGCGTTGAATTTTACCTAACGTTCAAAGGAAAAACATTGGGGAAGTTATGCCAGAGATTAGTACATGATTAACAAGTGTATGGTAATAGAGTCATCCTCGTTACCCGAATAGGATGATCCCAGTCCCCTCAGCCATTCACATAGGTTATTAATCTAAAAGCACATCTGAACTCATGGCCGTGTCAAAGCCACGTAAAACAGCTGGGGTGACAGTAATCGGTTAATCACCGGCAATTACCTCGAGGTTACAGCCAGCCCAACGCTATCACACATATACATACATGTAGAAGTCCTAATTTTATATTTTTATGTGTTTAATTGTATTTCAGATTTTACTTCACTTAGTTTATACTATGTTTAGTTCATATATACACTATTGGCTAAAATGTCAAATTTCTGACAAACACAACATTTGAATGCAAACAATCAAATAAAGTAGATTGAGATTGGATAGACAGTCGCTAAGCAGCTGTTAGTAAACATAGTATTCGGGGTACATGAATAGCGTTCATAGTCAAGTTGAAGCTGATTTGATAACTGACTTGGCAACTCTTATATGGTGAACTGGTCACGCCATATCGCTTCTCTCTCTTGAGCATTAACCATTATTCAATAAGTATTAACCAAAGTCATTTCAAGTAATGTGTTGTCAATAAATGAATATATATACTGTTTCAGCGGAGAGGATTGCGAATATATATTGAACAGTAGTTAATGATGTAGATACTGAATTGATATCCTACATTAGGCCCATGCATTATCTTCAAAATGTACCCCCAAAACATGGATTTCACACGAAATGTGGTGGCATGATTGCAAGATTTTCTTGGAAGCGGGGGAGGGGGGGCATGGTCTCACCCATCCCCGTTAAGATGCCAACATACTTAACAGAGCGTCGGTTCAACTTTTAACACAGTTACGCTGTCTTAACATTTCTGAACGTATACTAACTTTGTGATTTTTTTAAAACAATATATCAACTTTGAATTGCCATTCCATTTATTCAGACAATCGCTTGTTACCAATTTATTAAACAGATTCCGGCCAAACAGCAACAAGAGAAGTAGGCGCCATTGTTGAACAGTTTTGTGTCACGTGGCATGTTTTCGACCAATCAGAACAACGTAATGTGACAGGATGCGTAACAATTGTGAATTCTGCATGCGTAAATTTCGCCTAAGATTATTATGTCCTAATGAATTCAAAATCTATAAATAATGTATTGGTGATTAGTATTTTAGATTCAAATCTGCATAGACCCTCTACGCATTTATTTGCGGGGACGCCACATTTAGCAATAACAGCCTGGTTTGTAATGCCCGAAGCTGAGCTAACGCATTCGATCCACGTTAAACGATTCTTGAAAGTTATATGTATGAGCATAGTCCACGTTTAAGTAAATATATAAATCAATGTTGTAGTGTAAATTCCGCACATCAAACATTAGTTAATAATTTAACCTTACCGTCAATACACTTAAAGATCTTACATTGGAATAACAGTTAAAGTAGACTTAGGCAGTTGAATTTCATGCTTTATCATTGATGTATGATCGTGCTGTATTTATAAAAGCACCACAAAAAATAAACAAATACAGTGGTGCAGGGCTTAGCAAGAAATCAAAGTATGGTGTCCTAAATGGTCAATTTACTTCACTTTTCATTAACTGGGTGTCCAATTTTGACAGTTTTCCTATCTCCTCCATGTTAAAGTTTCTTAAAAAGAGAGTGTCCAAATGAGGCAATTGTTCACTTCATGGTGTCCATTTGGACGGGTGTGACTAAACACTTGCAGTGGCGGAAAGGGACGATCTCCTCTAACATGTAGATTTAAGAATGACGGGGGGATGGTGCTATATATACGAAGGAGTGCTGCGATACCTCGGTGGAGCAGTGCAATGAAAGGTTTGCTTGTTTTATTGGCGGTTAACACCGTACTTAAGGTTATTTCACTTACATTACGGCAAAACAAGCCAATAGGTGACGGCAGCCACCCTGGACGACACTGGCAAAAAAACAAGACAGGACCAAAACATACCAGAGGACAAGGACAACAGAAAGCTCCCTCCCAACCCTTCGCGCGATAAAGGGAATATAGAGCCATTTTAAATACGCTATACGGAGACATGAAAATGGTACTTTCAGTAGTCAAAAAGCACGCAGTTAGTTGTACATGGTGGCGAATAGACTAACTCAGGTGTATGAACCAGTGCCCCGCTCAAAAATCGATAAACACCATACAGGTTTGTTCATATGGTATGTATGGGATAGAAATCATTGTGTGTATGAGGCTGGTGGGCTCGATTCCTTTCCTGGTCTCAACCAATAAAACTATAATATTAATCCTTTGTTTGATTGTGGTTTAACGCCTTAGTTAGTGTTATTTCACTCACTTGACGGGGCCGGTCAATCCAATGTGTGAGGGAAGACATCTCCGACAAACATTTCAACAAACAAGGACAAGACGATACCAATAAAGGACAATCACAGGACTCAATACAAAGACATCACAATTAGATAAGTTTCTTGTTGCGCCGTTAGCTCCGAGAACACCAGGGTAACAGTATCTCCCGCTCAACCTTCCACTATATTCTTAGACAATTTTTTCCTAAATTGGCAAAATACTACTGAAACCAGAAACTTACCAGAAACCCGAGTGTACCGATGTTTCAATACACAAGGAACATAAGTTCAACGACGCGTTAATATCAATAAAATGGTTATGATAATCCTTAAATATGTCACGTAGTCAATACAAATACTAAACTATTTTTTTATATTAATTCGCTCGGTTTTTGGCAGACAGTCCGAAAAAAGAATCGCTTCGTGGTGCTTTTCGGATAAAAAGTTCATTGCGTTGATCAACCCTTAGGCGTTCTATGTCAAAAACAAATCCCGCTTGCCAAAAAAATATGAATATCATATATATATAGATATATATACAATGAGAAATACAATTACATTGTTACGGTTAAACGACAAGTAACGTATCAAAATCATTAGACAGAACAAATTATATGCGAGAAAAGTTGAGATGAACGTGTTCGGATCGAAACTACGGAAACAAAGGTGTGCATAAAATATATTAAGTCAACTTACATACACAATTGTTTCCATTTTTCGATAGAATTTTCGCCTGACGGCCTTGCATCCATGCATAAAATAAATACTAATGCAAATACAAAGGCCTGGGGACAACAACAACATCATAACTATTGCCATGGGATTAGGAAAACTTTCTTAAATCCCATAATGCAAAGTGGCTTACAAAAGTTTGAAAATATTCTCGAAAAAAACGGATAAACATATCGATAAAATTCATAGATGCGAATAACTCAAGGGTGACTGGGTGGTAACGAATTTTATTTTACACCATGAACTTGTTTTGATTGTATAACTGTCTCCCTTGTGTATGCCTACAGTGTATTACCCACATGTGTTTGCGGTTGTCTTGATTAGATTAGTCACGTGGTGCAGGACCTGAGGAAATGGTGAAACCGTTTTGAATGATTTTATTTAACATTTACTCTTTTTGTATTATAATAACAGCTGGTTGGAGACATTTATTTGTTGCCCTAGTGCTCCCAGAGCTATTAAATGCAACACAAAAACGATCTGTATGTGGCGATTGAGTGCCTAAGATGGTTGCCCAGTCTCGTCTTTTTTGTTCCCAATAATTTCAATCGTGGCTTATGCTTCGTCCATTGGCCTGGTTTCTCGTGGTCCAAATAAAACAACTCTAAGAACGCCGCAAAACCTCAACGAAACAAGCATGGCAATCAATGAATTATTTGTGTTTGACGTGGGTTCGAATCCGAGACGGTTTTCAATCAGCAAAAAGGTTTGAACTAGAAAATGTTCAAGCTAAGAAAGTGTTATCCAAAAAAATACCGAAAATAAAATCAACACAATCAATAATCATAAGCCAAGGGTACCGATTTCTACAGGCTATAGGCCTATACATGTTTTATACTTCGCCTTCTTCGACGTATATTTTGGGGGCTTTAATTGGGTTGCTAAAGAACCTTACCTGTCCACTGACCTGAATATTATACGTTAGCGTTAACATACGAGTCACGTCCGATTTTGCCCTGGGCTATTTCAGGTTAATCAGGAATTATGACAGGTGCCCGATGGCGGCCTTGTCTAGCAAAGTAACCTTCGTCTCAATATGTCTTCATTTTGGCCAGTGGCGTAGCCATCCAACGCTTGCTCGATAGTGTAAAGTCATTAATTAATATTTATCGTCCTGGTTGGAGATAATTGATATTAAAATATATAATAAATGAGGACTATTCACCCAACTGTATGCTCTTATAACGCTGCGCATTGAGACTCCAGTGGCGCTTTAGCCAGAATTGGTACGCTGAATTCACGCAAGGCATCAGCATAAGTCTGCTATCATGGGCCATTGTCAAGCTGCTTAGTTGAAGAGGCGTGGTTAAGAACCCACGTCGTGGTGTTTATGGCGTTATTCCAAGGACAGAACACTGTTTTGTGGTGTTTGTCAATTAACGTTACGCGGGCGTTTGGGTGGGAGCTTTCTTTTGTCCTCGTTCTAAATAGGTAACACAAAGCCTGTTTGCGAGTTTTTTTGTATTTCGTCTTGTGATTGTCGTGATTAGTCTTTGTTTATTGCCAGTGGTGTCGATGGTGGTTTCCTTCACCATTTGAATTAACACTCCGTCATATGAGTGAAAAAACATTAAATACGGCGCTAAGCTCCAATCAAATAAGCATCCAAATTAATTCCCATTTTCGACATGTCGTTAAAATTTGGAGTACATCCTGGGCTTTATCCTGGTTTTATATAAATAAGGAGGATAAACAGTAGAACGCCTTGAGACGAAATCAGCATTTTGATTGAATGCCAAGTGGCCATTCGTGTGCTACAAATATAATCAGACGAGAGCCCATTTCCAAAAATATCGTTTCCCGAGTAAAACGTGATCTTCTGTCTGCGATGATAATTTTATCCAATTAACTGCTGCTAAATTAGTTACCTCGACGCATCGGCAGCAACTGTGTGTTTACACTTCCGGTGGAATGACTTAGTCATAATGGAAGAGATCCAGTGAACATATTTTGACAATTCACTGGTCGAAAGTGTGCCAGTTTTGTTTAGTCGGAGATTACAATTAGCGCATTGTGTAGTAGCACTGAACCTCTAGGCGAAAGTTGTCAAAAGCCTTAACTCTAAATACGACAGACTGATAAAGGAGCAAACGTTAATACGGACAGATTCTTACCATCACTCGGGATAGTGTCTGTCACTGTTGGCTGCCATTGAAGGCTCATTGTCTGGACTCAAGTGGGGTATCAGCCTCGCCTAAGGCAAATCTGAGAACAACATTCCATGATGATGTGATCTAGCAAATCAAGTACCATGTATAAACCATTAACATTAGGTATACTCTTGTAAAAGCTCAATTTCCAGAAAAGATATGGGCACCAATATGTCTCTACCGTTTTTCTGACTTTCGAATCGACTCATTTAAAACAAAACATCGTCTAAACGTAGACCTTTAGTTTTGTACAAATAGTTCGTAATCATTCGGGAACAATAAGCATTGTTTTGTATAAAGCCCTAGTTTGACCTGTTTGAAATTTCACTTGTAAGGGCAGGTGTAGATATTAGCTCGATTTCCAAATCTCAAATATTCTCTCAAAACTGACTTTATACCTTTCTGGTATAAAATCGGGGATACATGATTAAAGTGGAACTATAATTTCTGGTGAAATCGTAAAAGTTATTCTTCCTGATAAATAAAAATTCCCCGAGGACACGTCTGATACATCACTCAATTGCAGACAAAGCGTCCTCAACAACCGAGAGCAGTGACGGACAATTACACAAGTGTCGCTTTGCTTCTTGTCAGCCTCCACTTGATCAGTCTGCTCGTTTTAGTCAAACCTTCCAAAACCTTACTCGGAAATTGCTAGTTGGTACACAGTGTCCACCAGCGTCCTGCAAACCGCTTAACGACGACCGCCCACTCCATATTGTCCATAAACATTGAGCCATTTGGCTGCAAGTGGGTATACAACATTGATCCAATGAGTCCTATCTACTTTGTGACATTTTCATCGCTATCAAAATATCACTTTTTAGGGCAATTTATTTTTGTTATTAATAAATGGATCATAACAGATAAATAAGCGGTTTATTATCGAAAGGATGAGTTTGCGCATTTGAGTGGACGTTTTTTGTTTAGCACGCTGAAGTCGTTCTCTACGAATTTTATTCGACTGGCACATTCGCGAAGGTTCGTTGAGTACGAAACTTGTTTCCTGTTCAATAGGCCACGTGTTCAGAAAACTCAACCATTCACGAATGTATCAGTCGAACAAAATTCGTAGACAAAGGTTCCATCGTGCTGAACGAACACGTCAGGTCAAACGCGCCCTTTGGCCACCGCTGCCCTTCAAGCACACAAGGACGTCGCCATAATGGAAATCCAAATTTACGTGCGAGAAATCCATTCGACTAAAATATTTTCGTTAAGAATTTTTTTCTTCTGCGCAGCTATTTACGTGCTCACAGAACTCGTCCAGTCGAATGCGCCTAATGTGATCCCATTGTAAGGGTTCCTGCTGACGGTCTCTAAACAGGATCGTGTAACGGAATTCAGCCCCGATATATTCACAAGTTGAGTTGACAACATCCGTAAACATTTTTGTGGTTAATCTACCCAACTATTCCCCTCTCTGATTTGTGAGGCATAATAATACATTGTTAACGACCTTGTAGAACATGCCAAGTAAATATGACGAAGTTGCTTTAGTCTTTTGGATGCAAACCATTACAATTCTGCACGGTTCTTCTGTACAATATTTCGGTTTATTTTAAAACCACATCAAGAGCGCTTGCTTGATTGGTGCTTTATGTCGTGTTCAAGTGTGTTTTACTTATATGACGACTGGTGTATTCCAACATTAATTCACACTAGCACAACTATAACACGTGAAGTGTATTCATAAGTTAGACAGTTATTCGTCATCCAATGCTAGGTAAAGAACAGCATTGCTACACTCGAACAAACTGACCTTAGCCAGATTGCTTCATTGTCAAGATTTAAGTGTTTGTGTGATTGGCGTTGAAAGTCGTATTCAAGGATATTTACTTTATATGAATACGGTGGAAAACCGTCTGAAAACCTCGTTACAACCACCCACGCTATTGCAACATTGCTGGAACAACCAGAGCCGTTCTACGGATACTCTATTCTGCATACAGCGTGCTTATGTTTCGGAAATTTTCGCTACGGTTTCGTCGTGTATGACGCCAATATCCAAATTGGTATCAGTGATCGTTATCAATAAAATTGTCCTAATAAACCCTAAGCCAAGAAAATCAGGTATTTAACCTATTCAATGAACTTAGCGCTCACAGTCGCTTGGTCGAGCTGCAAGGGTTTTCTATAGAGAGTCCTACCGCGCAACAACGATAGCTTTTTCTATGACACGGGTCTTTGCTATAGTTATAGTGTGAAAACATTGGCCCACTTTCTTATATTGCATTTTTAATTAAGTTCATTGGATCTTTTCCATTATTACCAGCCGGAAGTGTCAACACAACGTTTGTGCTGATGCGACGCCCAAACTAATTCAACATCTTATTTTTTTTTTGGCTAAATTATTATCATGGACAAAAAATCACGCACTGTTCTTCAAGTGCTAATTTGTGAAAAGTGGATTCTCCTTCGGTGCCTCTTCTTTGCGATAATTGATAATTATGAATTTTGTCAAAATGTGCATTTCGTTATAAGGTGTTTTGCCGTTATTGGTTGTGAAGTTTGCATTGAAAGCATTACCGTGTTTCTTATTCCTTTCGAAATCAATAGACCGCCGATTCTGAACATCCGTTATCTCTAAAAGCAAACAAATACTGTTGTTTTTTCCTCACTAAGATTTGGCTTATTATGAATTGAATTTTAATACTAATATTATTTAAACTGTTGTTAACCCTGAAGAGAATTTGCATTAAATTCTGACTTATTTCGAACTTATAATAACATCCAATGTATTAATGGATTGGTTTAATAGGGTACTTTTCTATCCGTCGTCCAAGCGATTCTCTAATTTAGGCTAAAAAGTTTAAGCGGTAAGTATATACACAAACTGTGGACTGTACGTTAAAATTGATGAAGTCCACAACGGTTTAGGCATAGGAAATTATTGGAGTGTTTGAACCTGAAAACCTGACAACCAGGAAATGCTCGTGTGGGCGTCGGGTGTTATTTCCTTTTGTTAAATAGTGGAGTTTATTTGTTTGTATATACACTCCAGCGTCAATGATACATAGCGAATAAAATGTATTCGTTCGGAATATTTTACATACATGGGTGATATAGAAACATCCAGGATGTTGGTTTTTAAAACCGCAAACATTTCTAATTCTTGAGGCAGTTTCCAAGAATTGCTAATGGAAGGCAAAAATATATTTTTAATGAAATCATGATTTGTTTAAAAAAAGTCAATTTGTATCGCTAGTATAACAAAAACTGGTCGCAAACAATCGAATTCTATAGATTTTTGGAAGCCTATACGCCATTAAGGCAATACTACGGCTGAATGATGCAATTTCTTGTTTCGTTCGAAGAACCTTTAACTGGCTTGATTTAAGCTTCCTTTAAAATACAGTCAAAATGGAACAGTAAGTCCTCGAGCTCACGTCCCAATAGACCAGCGCTAAAGGCAAATCTGAGATTCAAATAGCGTAAAATTGAAAACAATAATTAGTTTCATTAAAAGCAAATTTTCAGTAAATGATTAAAATATCAAGTGGGCTGGCCACGTTAAGCTATGCGGAAGATTTGCTTACAGTTTGTGGGTATTGATTACACGTAGGCCTTGGTAAGCGCTGACCATATTCAGAATACCTGATAGGCTTCGTTTCAAAATATTGTTTAAACAGAGAAAAGTTAGTAAAACTTCCCACGCTTTTCCAAGCAAAGAAATAACATATCTACAGGTTAAATGTACACATCGCTATTCCTTGTGTGTTTGACTGATTGGGGTTTAACGCCATACTCAAGGGTGTTCACTTTATGACGACGGATTGTCCACTTCTGCCCGTGCCTTATTTAAACGTGGAGGAAAACCAGGTGGAAAACTTGTAAAAACCATCCCGCGATCGCCGGAGCCACATCGTCGGACTCACTCATATACTTGTGGATTATAACGGACCGTCAGCGGTACATCGAAGGAGGGTATGTAAACTGACACGCTCACCAGCGTATCACGCCCGCGGACATACATCGTTATTTTGATTATATGGGCTCCTGAATCTGTGTGATTTGCCAATCTTGCAGTAAAAATGTTTACAAATGTTGTTTAATAAGACGATATAGGGAGCAATATATAGGTATACACTTCAATTTGAACCCCTTTCTTTCGTATTCTGAAATTAAACCTTAAATTATGTGAGGAGGACGTCTCTCGACCCACATTGGGGATGTCTATATGTTTCTTTTAAAGACTACTAACAATGCTAACTTCAGTTGATATACTGTTGCCTGGAACGTTTTTTTTCTGGGTTATTTTGATGGAAGTTTTACTAGTACTTTACAGTTATTTCGCTCATATACTCCCGATATGTGACGTAAATCCCCATCGACGCAAGTGACAACATACAGAGGCAAACAGGGCCGTTGCAGGACGCAATAAACACATCACAAAGAAACCCAATTTCGTCTTGCAACTTAGCTATTAGAGCACCCGTGCAACAGAAAGCTCCCTCAAAACCGCCAGTCTCACGGTTTTAGTAGCTAGACGTCAAGCTTATCCGAAGCTATCCAAAGACTCTCAGTTCTTCTGTTATGAATTTTGCAGTTGATCGTCTAATTTGAACTCATTCGTCTTTCTGTTAAACATCAACAAAAGTTGGAATCCCAATTAGAAATGAACCGGAAGTGTAACGTTCTTGACCTCGCGCGTTCCTATGACCTCTTAATTGACTTCCGCCTTTTCTAGGTCATCAAAGTGGATATTTTATCTATGATAGAATCTACCACATTATAACGGACTCTCGTGACTGACTGTAGTTGATTCAGTACGAAAACATATTAAATATATCCTACGGTACGGTCCGGATTTTAGTTGAAAATGTACCATATCCAGAGGCCCGCTGCCGTGGCGTAGTGGTTAGCAGGTGCGCTTTCTAACGCCTACTCCGATGTACCGTACATGGGATCGAGTCGTTCTGTTGACCCTCATGTATTAGAGTGTGTCATAAGGTGTGGCTTCGGCAATTGCGGGGGTGGTTTTTACGAGGTTTCCTCCCGGTTTTCGACCATAATAATGCAAGGAACAGTGTGAAGTGGACAATCCTTCATCATATAAGTGAAATATCACTGAGTACGCCATTTAACCCAAATCAATCAAACAAACAAATAAACCATATCCCGAGAACAAAACTCTAACGCCATGATATTATCGAGTCATTGATTCGATCCGTTAAGTCAAGAAATATCTTGGGTGTTTTTCAAAGTGGGTCGTGAAATTCAAAAGTTGGCAGAAATTGCATGTGGCAAGCATTTAAAATGTTTCAGATCTGATGCATTATTTTCTTGTCTATTTTGTCAATGAAACAATTTGCTGTTGAAATGTTTGTTTCCTTCAACCTTTTTTCCACCAACTTTATACATTAGACTCCATTTCTATAGAGGCTTTTAACCCAAATATGGATTTCCCCAGTAAATTAATACTTCGTAAAAAAACGTATATTTTTGTTCAAATTGACTTCTACTGCACATTTTACAAATGTCGATTGATGTGCTATAGTCGCATTAGCCGTCTTTACTTTCCATTATACTGCGCCTTGATCGCGTAACCGGTCATCTGTAGTTATTTAATTTTAACTGCAAAACATAAATAAATAAAATTTTGCTCATCGGCTAATTTTTTACTCCACGTAATCCCGTCGTAAGTAGCTTTTGCCGCAGTTTCCAAAAACTGTCTTCAAATTCCAAGACAACTCAACTATCAGATTAAATTTATTGGCGAACATTAGCCTATATCCTGTGTATGTGATTTTTTGGCCCCCGCCTTGTTGAAGTTCGGATTGATTCCTTTAAGTTTCCACTATGTTCAGTGCATTTATCACCCGAAGTCTTTGACTAAATGTCAGTTGCATTGTTCGACAAAGATGTAATGACATGATTAAAATCGCTTGGCCATTCTTCGTCGTATCGCTGATATAGATGGCTGTTAGTTAATTATGTAATTCATCCCTTCTCTCCGACATCCCTCTAACGGAGTCTTTTTAATACGTCTACATTATTGATTTATTTATTTATTAATTTATTTATTTATTTATTGATTAATGTGTTTTTATTTATTGATTAATGTATTTATTGATTGAATAAGTGAATGATTCGGTGAGTGAATGGACGATTGATTGATTGATTGATTGGTTGGCTGGTTGTTTGCTTAATTGATTGATTTTTGTTCTTTATTTTAATTTGTATTTGTTTATTTATCTTATTATTAACATGTTGCATATTCTCTACTGGTTCAATAATTTGGAAATCTTGACTAATTAATGTTAACAAAATATATTAGTATCAGTGGTAACAAATCGTGTGTATTGCAGCTCGTTCAATCACCAATGGAAGGTATGACGTCATAATTACGTCACACGTCACAGTCGTATTTGCCATACGGAACAGTCGATTGACTAAACAATGGCGGTAAATATTTTAACATGGAAATGCCACATTGGAAATAGGTGACACAGTTATCATTTGACTGGCAGGTTTTTTCTTCCAAATTGCCCCATAAATTTTTTTTTAGCCCTACAACAGCTAACATCTGCCAAGAGCATGTTTCCGATTAAGATACAAATGTATTACGACTTGCAATAAATCCGCCAGAACTGGATTATATGTTTCCAAACACAAGCGAAAATGCGTCAAAATTGAATGATTTACTACAAACGTCCGCTTTAATATTTAATCAGCTTTCCTAAAATGAAATGCGAATAATCAAGTGCTGTGTGTGTGATAGAAAATGTTACTGGGCCCATTGTTTAGTGTGGGAACGGTGCCCGGGTTTAGTGGTGACCATGACGGCTCCCTGATCCTCCTTCGAGTCCCTCTGTTGGCCAGGGGCCAGTTGCTCGAAACACGATAAGCCGCTAACACCAGATGATTAAATTGCTAACACCGGGTTAGAGATAGATATATAACATGGCGTGACGTCATTTAATAGCGGTTTAAATTTCACTTCAAGTAACCGGGCCCTGGTGTATAGCCAGGAGGCACGCTATCAATATTCCACTAAATCTAAAATTTTCAAATATATTATTTAATTTGTTCCACAATTTTATATTTGTGATTAAGGACACACCTTATTTTATTTCACTCGCAATGATGTCACTAAGCTGATAACGACGTCACGCCAGCTTTGGAGAGAGCAAGTACATGACGCTTCTCCCATTAAAAGGCACTTCGCTGATTGAAGGGCCATATCATATATTGTATAGTCACGTGATCAATTTAAGCCAATGAGTTGTCAGACAATATGGTATACTCATCAAGCCGTATAATAATAAAAAAATATTTATCTTCGGTATCGAGGCTAGCTTATGAAAACATATTCACTACAATTTAATTGGGCCAAACTTTTCGACATTATATATAGGCCTATGTTATCTCTGCTTGACACATTAATTTTTAAATCGCTTGGCAGGCAAATGAACTATGTGCTTAGTTTATTGTGACAACATTTTTTTTTAAATCTAGTTTCCAGTTTGTACGCCCACCATATGACATGTTTGCCAACAATATTATCATCTGGGTTGTGTGTACATAGTCTGAATATTTCTCACCAATAAGCTGGCATGGACCGGGAGTTAACTTTTTCAAACCCATCCTGCGACCAAACTTATTATCAAATTCAC
>JAVFBX010192502.1:0-13278 GCA_034783855.1 Mopalia kennerleyi
TACGCTGGTTGGATGTAACTGTAAACAAGTTGAGTTAACTATAACCTTGATCATTTTATCCGCCAGGTGGCGTAGCTCAAACACTCGCTGTAGATGGATTATCTGACAAGGGTTGTAATGCAGAGTTGCTCGGATATAAAACCCTTGGCTAGAGAAGATGTGACCTACAGGGCTTTGCCTTGATCAGACGCAAGGCAGAGAATGAAATAGCCGTCGGTGATTGGTTATGGTCAACATTATTTAGCAGATTGGAGTATAATAATTGGTTATGGTCTATATTACTATTATTCGCACCTCGATTCTAACATCATAGGTAACCGTATCATAACGTCAATAAGAAAACAAGGACATAATCATCAAGTAATATATTAAAATTCGTTATGATAAGTATATGTAAGTATTCGTGGTATTGCTTGCGTGAGAAGATGTGGGAATAAATGGACATAAACCATTATGATTGAAAAGATTATATTGCTTCCAGGTTGCGAAAACCTCTTAACTAAAATGACACCCATGCAGTAAGTGTTTTACATTCCTAGCTTCTTGCGATTGCGCACTGGTGTCAAAAGGACAACCATGGCGTGACTCCTTGTGAGATGGGAATGTTTTAAAGTCAAGCACAATACGGAAGCCCTGCGCAAACTCAATTTATATTAATGTGCCAGATATGTGGAAACAGAATGGATTTGACACCTACTCAATAAAAACCTCTACAAATCTTGACACAAAGCCATACGAATAACCAATAAGAGAATCACACAGAACACAATTAATTCACCACAATTCATCTCTGGAGACCATCGTGCGTAATGCCCTGTTGACAGATTTTGAGAAAAACCGAAATACTTTATACCAGAATTGCTAGTCTTCCTGATTTCTTGGCTGGAGGCTGAACGTCGGCCGAGATGTAAACGTCAGAACATTATATGTCATTTAATAAACCGAAAACTTGTAAAACAGGAAAAGCTGTCAATATACCGTAAGGCGATTGCCTGACTTAAACCAACGTTACATAACTTGTGTACCCAAGAATAAATACAGACATTAAAAAGCATCCATATATGTTTTTCCCATCATTTGATTTTTTCTATAAAGAAGTGTCAATGGACCTGTATTAAGAATGCGCGCGATTTGAATAAGTCTTGGAAAACAGTTTAATTCAGGTAGCCTATATCTCTAATACGCCATGACCAGATTAACTCGTTATTCGGTCCAGTCTAAATGTAGCAATACGATCTATAAGCCATTCTTCAGGAATTATATACTGCGCTTATAGAATAATACGGAAAGGAAAATAGTATACCTTGTTATTATTGACAAGATGTAACATTATCTTCAAGTGTTAAGAGTGGAGAGTACTTCCAAGGGAAATAACTCAACACTTTGCAGGCCAAAAACACATAACACGTGCGAAGACTAGGGGAAAATTTGAATAGTTTCCGTACGGCTGAACCTGCGACCAATGTTATTCGGCAAACATCTTTGAACTGTCATGGTGATGATTTTAATCTTTAAAGCGCACGAATCAGGAACGATTATGTACATATATCCCAAAATGGTTGTCAAAAGACAATTAAATTGCATGTGTTCACAGGATGCATCTAGTCCATGCAAATCGTTGAAATCGAATTAATTGAAAAGGGGTTACTGCCTAAATCAATCGGTCAAATCAAATGAAAGATAATCGCCTGAGTCTGGTATATCTGTATAGTAATTTGATCTTACTCGTTTTAAACACTTTTGGAAACATAGAAAGACCAAAAAAAGCGGAAAACCAGTGATGTCAAGAAAAGACAATTTGGCAGAAACTGAAAAAAAAAATTCAAGATTTTGGTAGACTGTTTAAAGAGGCACTAGCGCCCAAAATAAGGACTTTCTGTAATTTCAGAATCAAATGAGTTATACTTATTTTTCTGAAGAAGCCGAAGTTAGAAGCTTTTCGTTAATCCCATGCACCTCCAACTTTGTAGGCTAAGTGGTATTTTTTAGCGAACTAAAAGTATCAAATTTAAATATTCTTCCAGAAAATTTAAATGTTCAGCTGAACCGGAGCATGCGCGCGGCAGCCGGAATGGTTTGTATCGAAACAAAAGATGGCGGACAGCATGCGTGCAAGAAAGCGATATGGCTCTGTCATTACGGGATCAGCTTTTGAACATGCGTAGAGTGTGTCTAAGTAATGAGATCCAACGGTCGAATGCTCTCAAGAAAGATCGGATCTTTCCGGTTGAATATTCATGAAGCAAAATAGTACGCATTAAATAATTTTCGTTTTTGCGGCATTATTTTAATTTATGAACAAACTTTGATACCACTTAAAATCGTAGAGATCTGAATTTATTGATAAAAGCTAAATTTGGGCGCTAGTGCCTCTTTAATGTTTTAAAACTTCAAATAATAGTTACATTGTGGAATGGTAGCGTAAGACAGTATTAATTTAACAGGCCATAGCCAAACCTGCTTCAGAAACAATGAAAATTGGTTTTATGTTGGTTTAATTTGAATTTAACATTGTACTTTAGATTATTTCACTTATAAAATGGTGTAGGCTTACCAGCACGAGACCAATGACTTTTGAATGGTTATAGTATCTTCTAATTTTGGTTAAATTAAGACTCGATCTTTGGCACATAAGTTGACACATTTTACCTCAAACAGCATAAATACGTGTTGTTGTTTACAAAGTATTGTGAAGTCCATCCACGCTGTGAAGGGACGAGTATCACGGAGCGCTGAAAGCCAGGCAAGATGGCTCGGCGCTCCTTAAGGCTGAAATCTCCGCGAATAACGTTTAGAATGAATTTTTCTTTCACACTAGCAAGTATTATCTCCCCTTATATACTATCTGAAAATGTACGAACGAGTAGCTTCCCCTTACTACTCATTCCTCGAAAGAGATGACAAACTATAAAATGTGTCATAAGATACTCGCTTTATTGTACACTACAGTATGTAAAGAAATACAACAGTAAGCTGTTTACTATTTATATAAAGTCGACATAAATACACAGATATTTAGAAAAATAGCTTAATTCAACTAACACTATTCGTCATTGATGAGAAATTTGAGCATGCTTTTTCAATTATCTTTTATAAAACAAAACCAAAGGACAAAATGTGGAATTTATCAAAAGACCTAAGCACATGGTAACCTTATGACACGCAGAGTCACAAAATATTATATTTTCATAAGATAAATATTCAGGTCACTAATAAATATCATAATAATTATGTGTGGACAACAATAAATATTGTCAGATATGAAAATATAAAAAAAATTTGTTTCAAAATGTACAACATTCAAAGAACAAGAACATTAATAAAATTGGCATGGACGATAATCATTAATAAAAAGAAAAATCTTGATCCTCAAAGCATAAATTAAAGGAAATGGTCAATCAGTTTCTCTTACATTATATTTTGTATCTGTGCTTTTTTAATTAATATTTTATGCTTAAAAAGCAAGAAGAAACTTATACTTTGAAGGACAAGGTGCTTAAGGGTATTTCAATAATAAAACAGCAGTGTCCTACAACAAAAACTAACATAACTATAAACTGTGAAGTGATTTGTTCAATTGGAAAATTAATATACCTTAAATGCTGAATAAAGACACTATGACTGATATAGTGTAATTAGTTATAAAGTTTGGTGGAGATAAAACAAGGTGCCCAGGAAAATGGTAAATAAATGATTTTACTTTTTATAAGATAACAATAACACTATACAGTTCAATGGAATAATTTTCCACTATTTAGGGACTGTTCATCAGTTACCAGTAATGCGACTTTCCTCCATAAAAGTTATCACAAATTGGGGAAATACTAATACGTGTGTGTGATATTTAGTAATAGTTGTTATATGATGTTTGACCGGGGTTATATGCTGTATAAAATGTTATTTCACTCCTATAAGTATATAACAGAGTGTATGCTAGCCCAAGGTAACAAGAAAGAAGAGACAAAAGAAAAACACTAATGGACAATGACACAAAAAAACCACTTTTGTGTTGTTCGTTGGCTCCGAGCATATTAGACAAGCCTTGTTTTCTCTCGGTTGTCTGTCGTAATAAGGCAAGGTGCAGTGTGAAGTGGACAATCCACCGTCATATATGCGAAATAAGACGTTAAACCCCAATCAAACCTATTAATTTGTAGTGTCTAAACAAAAACATCCATTTCCATAGGGACACCAACCTCTTAACAATGCATTATAAATCCAATTCAGATTTAAAGTTGTTTCATTCTCCAGTTTTAGTGTTATAGACAAAAAAAGACGCGCAGACAGACGGACCTCCATGACAACTGCAATACCCCAAGGTCGATTATTCCTAAGCACATGCTCTCCAAATGAAGCCATCACTGACATATATCAGTAAAGGAGGGATTCCTCATGTCACCAGTATACAGGTTCATAATGCAATCAACCAGTTTGTTGACTTGAATTCTCTGCATGATAGCTTAAGTCTAGTTATTCAAAATCAACTCAATTTTACTTACATTTGAGTCACAACACAGTGTTTATATTATTCTTATATTAAAAAAATACAAAGGCAAAAATTACATAGGCAGACATCAGTTAAAAGACATGAGTGGCAAATGGCAGTAAAACATTATTATATATTGCTTTTGGACTTCTGGTTCAAGACTAACTAGAGCAAAAAGATTAAGATACAGGACTTAATGAACTCAAGGTATTTAATCTATTTGTCAAGTTGATGTATTCAAGGATTGGTGCTCATGAGTTTGTTTCGTTCATAAAGGTGTCCTGCCAGACTTCAGCTTATTTCACTCATATGATGGCCTGCCAGCCCACTGATGAAAGAACCCACCATTCGAAGCCATTAGCAAAAAAGACAAGACAGGACAACATGAAGACAAGTAGAAGACACAATTGATACATAATAAGTCATTCAGTTCTCTGTTGCCCCTTTGCCCTGGGGGCACAAAGGCAAGTTCCATGATCCCAACTGCCCGTGGGCCTTATGAGTTTTCATTTATGTCATGAAGTACTTTCAACAGTTAACAGCAGATTCAACAGTACCATGAGATGAAAAGTTCTATTTAAATCATCTGTCGGAAGCAAGATTGCTCCACAGGTCAACAGCTGACATTATTCTCTGAGCCAAAGAGCAAATCGCATAGTGATATAACCTTACTTTTGATTTTAAACATGAAAAAAAAAAAGAATTTAACCCAGCAATATTCAGCATTAGCACAAGAATAATCAAGCTGATAATATCAATTTTCAAAATTGTGATTATTTGAATTTTTTAACACAGAAATTCATACTGAGTTGTTGAGGTCTTATGGCTTCTGAACTTTGGTTTTTAATTTCATACATGGTTGTATGTAATGTATTGCGGTTAACTGTACAAACAGCATTTTATTGCCAGCTTGTCATTCATAACACTTTTGAACACTCCATAAAAAGTCGACCGGACGTTCAAAAGATATAAGAAATGGACTGGAATTAATAGCACAATAAATGTTTGTACATATACATTGAAAATATGAAATATGAAGAAAAAAATCATAAGCATTGTGTGACAACCTGTAACAATCATAGCCAACTGCTGTTCTTTGATTGGGGTTTAACCGTCCACTAGACAGTACAACTTAGCTTTGGAAAAAAAGAGCCTTTGGAACAGCCAAAGGACAAACATGAATTTGAAGCAGGTGTTCACAGTGCACCTATATATATACATATATGTCCAGTAAATGAAGTTTTGATTAGATATGAAATTCCTAAATCTGTTTTTAAAGGGCCATGGTTATAATAACAATAACAAAGTCAAACATTTCCCAGATCTTTCTTACTAAAATATATGTTGTATTGAATGCTTGAAAAAACAGTATCTCAATATTTACCAGTTATAATTTATAGACGTATCTCTTTTATAAAAGTAAAGATCAAATGTCCAAAAACTTTTGGATTTAATAAACATGGTCTCCTGAACCACTGGAGTGTGTAATCAAAATATTTGGAAGGTTGGATATGTATGAATAATAAAAACCAAATATACATATTAGAAATACGCGTATTACTAGGAATATGATGATTCCTCAAACTGTCAAACTACATAAACTGGAATTAGTCAGGAATATAAAGTTGTAACCTTTCTCTGCTATGAAATTGTGTTATCCAGGACCATCTCTAGGAACTGAAATTATAGCAAGAAAAAATGAAATTAATACATTGATAGTTTGTTTTACTTCTAAATGAAAAACAATATGAGAGTATAAGAACAAAAGAGTGAAAGTAAAACTATAAATTTGGTAATTTGTCTTGTATAAAGCAATGCCATGTTCAATTTGACCCCTGCAATGAAATGACAAGAGTGAAATAATATCACTAACTAGCAGATTGTTTGATTGGTGTTTGATAAATAAGGGCCACCCTCAATAGGTTTGATTGGGGTTTAACGCCACACTTAAGGTTATTTCACTCATATGACAGCCTGCAAACCCATTTAATTAAAGGAAACCATTCCTGCAAAGACAGGAAAGATCACCAGATGCAAAAACACAACATAACTGTATCTTGCCGACAGTCTGAGAGCACAGACCATCTCCTGAATAGATACATCTCTACTTCAGCAATGTGCTACACATGTCAACATATTTAATTCAATTTAAATCTATGCTACAGCAAGAAAACAAATACTGGCCAAATCTGCAGTGAAGTTATTTATTTTTTATTATTGATTGTTTGAAACTACCATATATGTTTTAAAGAAATTGTGTAGATTTGCCAAACCTGTTCATAGCTTATGTTAATAACTCCTTGTTGCTGTACATCGTGCGCTCGGAATTTTTCTGTCAGTGATTTCAACATAACACAAGCCTGTATAAAATCATCAAACTGTATTGTTGTTGTGCTTTTCTTGTCAAAAACTCGTACCAACATCTGGGAAAACTGCGGTGATCTACAACAGTAAAAATAGTACTGATGAAATAAAACCCCAAAACAAAGACTGTTTTAAAGGAAACTCTAGGGTACGAGTCCAGGTGATTGAAAGAGTATAAGCTGATTAAAGACAGACCTTCAACATTATCTCATACATATTACCTTATAACTTGTAGCAGTTGGGACAGAGAAATAGGCTTTACCACAGGCGTTCTTACATGTTATTTCTATGGACTGTCCAAAATTATAGTGTCCCATTTGCTAGAAGTTATAGGGTTAATTAAATAGTACTTAGAGCAACCGGCTAAAGATCATAGTCCACTATTTACACTGCCTTACTAGAATACAATGGAAAACCATGAGGAAACCCTGTTAAAAGCACCTCTGCAATTGCTGGAGCCATCTTGTTTGACTTCCTCATATACCTGAGAGCCACTGGGAGAAAAGAACCTTTAAATGCCACACCGAAATAATTCATTTGTTATATTACTTATATTTTTGTCACTTCGGCTACATGAAGTTAAAAATTACAGAGATGATTGAAACACTTATAAAGTAGTTGTTGTACTACGTTATCTGTAAAAATGGTGGGTAGGATATAGTTTGTTGTGCTTAAATCACTAGTTACTGATAAAAATCTTCAGAGTATAGATGGCCTACTACATGATAAAAAACACAAACTGGAACAATTTGATTTATGAATGAAATTCATTTTTTGGGTTTAAATTGTGGAAATTACGGAATTCTGGAATTGAATTTTTTTTTTAAAACTTACACTGAAAGGAAATTTTAAATTCTTTTGTTTAAAAATAAACATGTTATGTTTAAAAAGGATGTTGTAACCAAAACAAATCTAATTACAGGCTAACACCCCTCCCCCACACAACACAGTTTCCCTCAAATATCAACCAAAAAAAAATGTCATTATGGCTTATTTCAAAAACAAAAACAACATTTCAACTGTTGTAAACATGTTTTGACAGATGAAACTAAGATTTTATTTACACTTTTGCTCATAAAAGAGTATCCCACTTATATGACGACAGTATATTTCAACAATAATCGACGCAAGCACAACCATAAAATGTAAGGTGTTCTGATATCATTGGAAGTTAATCTTCTTCAAGTACTAATAAGAACAGCATTGCAAGTTGATTTGCAACGTTGCAAGCTGATAATGTTTTATTTTCTAATAAAATGACTTGTAAAATATGGCAAAAGATCATCTGAGCTATAAATAAATATGGTTTTTAAGACTTGAAAATTCAGTTGTTCCAGTTTTTCCTGGAGATAGATTGAACACATAACCCAATTCTCTATGTCTATTTTGTTCCATTTACAAAGCCCAAATGCTCCTCTTTTTTAAGATATCACAATATAATGCTCAATATCGTCAATTTTTTTTTCTTTCTCATTTTCATAGGATGAAATTGACAAACTTATACATTATTAGTTGATGGATTTTTTAGAGGTTCTTTACTTACAACAGAGCACAAAGGTGCCAGGGGAAATAATCAGGGAATTAGTTATTATTAGGAATTATTTAGAGTTATGCCCCTTTTATCGCATTATATTAGGAATAATACATAGGAAAAAAATCTTAAGGGTGCACAGGTCTGATGTATACTTAGTTTAATACCACACTGTTTTTTATTGTGAAACATTTTGTGATAAATCTGTTTTATCACCAGTGATCTTAGCTATGGGTAATACACAGCCTCCTTGCTGGACTTGGGTGTGAGTTTAGCGTAGTCAATACTGAGATACAATGATCCATTGATCTGGTTCACTTTAACACAAACTTGTTTGAGGAGTTTAGTGCTGATCATTGTATTAGCTCTCATGAATATATAATAAACAGTCATTCCATGGCTTCCAAGCTATACAGTTAACTGCAGTAGGAACAACTTCACTGGCAATATACAATTACAAGACAGGATGATCACAAGACAATACAAATATCGTTCTAAGTTAGGGATCAACTCATATTCTTTTACGTTGTGACTCTCACAGTCAATTAAATTTAACATTCCCACTGTGTTATATTGCCAAGGGACAATTAACTTCCCAGATGACTTTTGGGGGGAAACAGTACATCTCTAAAATTCAAACCTAAAACTGACATCTACAGCCGAGGATAAACATGAGCGCTACTGACTGAGCAAAGAAACCGCAAACAGAACAGCTTCATGTTGCCCCTTAGGTGAGAGATCACCAGGGCAACATGAAGCTCCCTTCAACCACCGACAAGCGGGAAATAATTCCTGACAAGTTAATGATTGATTAGGCAGTATTATAGTTTCAGATTGTTTTAACAAATTACAGTATTTAAATAAATTATCTGCCATGCAAAAAGCACAAACAGACCTAAAAACATTAGTAATAAGGACAGATAACTGAGCAAGAGAAAACAAGCATACTTACAGCCTGTATCCAAAAGCACTGAAGGCATTATGAAGTTCACTAGCATCTATATTCCCTGATCTATCTGTGTCAAACCTGGCGAAAATAAATATCATTTGTTAACTAAACAACTTATGGCTGAAGAAAAAGAAGAAATATTTAAATCCAAAATGATAATTATACCAAGTTGTACATTAAACTGTATCTTTTATTTCTGGTTATTTTTGTTGGTCTGCTTTGTTTGTTTAAAATAGGCACATTCTCACGTTGTGATTTGGAGTAACCACTTATGGTCATCCCCTAGTGGCATTTTATTGGGTCAACTATTTTGAACCTTTTCCTCCACAAATCAAAATGTTTGAAATAAGAAAAATCAACTGAAATTGATGCTACAAATACCACCCCACTAATGCCCCTTAAGGGTTGTAAGTCATTCTCAATTGGCACATGTGGTGATGGGATAAAAAAAATCCATTACAAAACAGACAACAGCTGCCATATATATGAATCACACAATTCATTTTTATTATCTCCTGCTGGCAATTCAAAAATCATACCTGTCAAAACAGTTTTTCCAATCTTGGATATACTTCCATAAAGCTGAAAACTCATTAATATCAATTGTTCCACTTCTGAAAAATAATAAAACGCAAAGAGAAAACATTAACAGATATAAATTAAAAAATTAGACTTTCAATTTCCTAACCATTTAATTGATTCATGGAGTGATGGACTGAGTGATTGATTGATTGGTATTTGTTTTATATGACATAAGATATTAAAGATATATAAAAAAAGAAAAGTTCCTGAAAGCTGACCTGTTTTTGTCAAACATTCCAATCATGAGCCTGCATGTTTCAGCATTAAACTGGGACCAGTTACTGTTGACTAGGGCTCTCTGTAGCTCCAAAGCTGTTATCTTCCCGGACTTGTCCTGGTCTACAGACTGAAAGAAAGTAGCATTTATACATTGCACAATTTGGCTGCTTTTGTTTGTTTATTTGACTGGAGTTTTAACACCGCACTCAAGGATGTTTCACTTACATGATGTCCGGTTGTCCATTTTAATTTATACACGGTTCCTTGCTTAAACACTGTGGAAAACAGAGAGGAAATCTTGTAAAAACCATCCCCACAATTGCTGGGGCCACATTGTGTGACTCGCTTGTATTGTTATTTACCTCATATCTGAAACGGCTGAACTGAGGATAAGTAGGCCCCTATCTGTGTGCACCATCTGAATTTAACAAATGTCTGCTTCCCTGAACCATAAAATGTTCTATTGTTATTACCTGAAACCATGACCATAATTCTGGGTTAATTCCTGGTGGAGGACCTGCCGGAGCGGCGTTATACCCTCCATAGCCACCCCCACCGTACGGATTATGAGCTTGGCCTGCTGGGGGACCGTACCCCTGTGGCTGACCATACTGTTGCTGGGCATAAGGATTCTGCTGAGGTGCCCCATAAGCCCCATGAGATTGAGTAGTTGGAACTCCTGGCCTGTTAGCACCATACCCACCTCCCTGACCATAACCGCCCTGAGAAATCAGATAAAAAAAACCCAGACATATATTTGATTACATAAATCAATGAGAAAAAGGACACATAGAGATGCCAATTTTATTATGGTGTGAAGAATAAGGAGAGGAAATGATCAGCATTTATTCACACTTGGTACTAACTACAACTAAGAACAGGATTAAACATTGGGGCATTTCATGTCAAATCAACCAGTTTTCTGTTTCAGATTTTGATGCTTGTGGTAATAAATTTGTTTGTTTGATTGGGGTTTAATGTCGAACTTAAGGGTATTTCACTTATATGACGACAGATTGTCCACTTAACAATGTTCCTGGTCTAATTACGGTGGAAAACCGGGAAGAAACCTAATAAAAACCACCCCCGCAATTGCCGGAGCCACATCGTGTGACTCACTCATATACCTGAGGGTCGACAGACAGACTGTGGTAATAAGACAACCACCTAATGCTATGGACAACCCATCTGTGATATGGGGTGCATATATCACCAAAATCCTGTGCCACTGAACAAAGTGGCTATTTTTGGTGCATATATCTTGAAGGGCAGAGACTGAGTGGTACAAATAATTTGACCATATTCTTGAAATTTGGGAAAAAAGTAAGTTGGGATACAACGTTTAAGCTCTATAACTGTTTCTAATCCAAAGTTACCCGCTTCAAACGTCAGAAAAAAATTAATTTGTGCATTTTCACAAATAGAATGGTGACAATGCTCACATTGGTGAGTAAACTTTTGCACTTCAAATGGACATGACAGACAATAGCAGTTAGGCTACACGAAAGTATATTTATGTTGTATGTGTATATTTATACATCTGTTTTACATGTAGCCTACTAGCTTTGCTACATGAAGCTTCCTAACCTTTAGAAATAGCAGAACGCTACCATGGTTCGGCACTTCCAATATATAACCGGGGTTGTACCCCTCCAAGAAAAAAAAATCAAGTACTTTCAAGGACCTGTGGTAAAGGCCTTGAATTTGGACAAATCAAATTCAAGTACTTTCAAGATTTTCAAGGACCTGTATGAACCCTGTATAAAAATTGCATGGCCTTATTCTGATTTAACATTAAACCATGTCGTTTTCTTCCTTGAACACTTTTGGGTTGGACCGACACATTAATGGACCACCCGACATCGGATCCATTTTAATGTCAAAATCAGTAATTTCTCAGTACCACACTCACTTAAAAATGTCTTCTGAGGTAATAAGGTTTTGCGGATTCAACAAGTTATAAAAATGGCCAGTGGTCGCGAAGCATATGAATTCATGTCCATAATACAAACTTTTGACGGCACAAGGGCATTTATGTTTAGTTTTACAAAATGACACCTCCCAGAAAGCCAGCGGATATGTTAAAGCATGGAGGTATAGCAGAAGCCACTTCAAAGTGTGCAATGATCAATTCCGCCAGACGCTTCACTGCTGGATTATTCACGGTCGAGTGAACAAGATTTGCGCTAGATGGCTTGATTCACGCATGCGCACACATGGGTTCACGGGATGGTATTAGCTTTATGGTCAAGGGGATTAAAATACCGTGGCAGATGTTTGATTAGGTGTTGAACTCTTAACAACTTGATATCTAGTGTCAACAAACAAAACCATGTCTGGTGCGATAATTCTTTTCATACTAATTAGGCTGGTTCTAATGGTGGTTCGATTAGCACCAGGGGGTAAATATAGTGTATACTTAAACAATTTACAAACATTAGTAGCAATTAAAGGAAACAGAAGACCACTGCTTTTTATAACTTAAATATCTCTGGACTGGTTTAACCGTTGCCGAAGAGAGATTTAATGCAATAAGAACACAGTAAAATCTATTTCACTGTCTATCAATTTACTCTCGCCGAAATGCGGAAGTTACTCAAACTGCAACTTTAAAATGAAGAATTTTAAGATTTTAGCCGATTTCCCCATGTTAATTAAATGGGTAAATTTTCCGTTTTTAAATCGTTGATTTTACTCAAACCGCTTAACCGTCGCAGAGTTAGCCTATAAAATATAATAGATCATGTAGGTGAGAGACAATATAAAAAATTTGGAAAATCATTCTTATGCGGAAATATTTGTAAACCGCCAAAAACTGTAAAACTTTTATAAAATAATATTTTAAAATCATTATAATTACAAAACTATTTGTCACTTTTATTTAAGTATTTTACGTCCCGATAGTGTGAAAGGTAAAGATTGCAAATTGTGTAAATGCGCATAAAACAAATCGATGCCTTTGGTGCATTTGTTTTGCGCATATAAGGTGTTGTCCTTCTGCTGACAAAACTGAGAAGATAGGCATATATTCCACGATTCTGACCTGTCGGAACTGATCAGTGAACATTAAAGAAATAACTCTGGCTTTAACTCTATTCAGCTTTCAATAGAACAGCGGGATAGTCTAGCACAGTCGCCTGTCCCGAT
>JAVFBX010192513.1:0-13278 GCA_034783855.1 Mopalia kennerleyi
TGGGGATTAACCTCTTTAAATCCCAGGAAGATGTGGAGATGATCATCACTTAATCCAAGGAAGATGTGGGGAACATCCTCACTAAATCTCAGGAAGATGTGGGGAACATCATCACTAAATCCCAGGAATATGTGGGGATCATCCTCTCTTAATCTCAGGAAGATGTGGGGATCATCCTCTCTTAATCTCAGGAAGATGTGGGGATTAACCTCTTTAAATCCCAGGAAGATGTGGAGATGATCATCACTTAATCCAAGGAAGATGTGGGGAACATCTTCACTAAATCCCAGGAAGATGTGGGGAACATCATCACTAAATCCCAGGAAGATGTGGGGAAGATCTTCCATAGTGAGACAGTTAGATCCTGGCAATACTTAATACATTTAAGAATTTATAAGACACCCATATCTTGATATGACACCTATCTTTGCAAACCTGATCCTGTTGAAAATGTCTACCAACATACAAATTGCAAAATCGAATGAGTCAAAAATATATATCAGAAATAGTTTAATCGGTGTGCCAGCCTAATAAACGAAGAAGGCAGTTCAAAACATCACTGGAAAGTAACAACAAGAGAGGACAATCACAAAAAAGACATCACAGAGACCTGTTTCCTCTATAAACAAAAGGGGAAAGTCTCTGAGGGACTGACATAGAAAAAACACACCCTGATATAACTAATGTCATGCTTGGAATAATTTCAAACTGTCAAGACAGTTTAAAAATCACACCCAAAACTTTATGTAGTATCGCTAAATACATCGATAACTGATTTGTTTTGAATATGTACGAGACTTAAAACACTTAATTATTTCACAGAGTACATTTTGACCATGACATAACGCTCTCTTATAAACTCTGTCTACAGTTTACCAGCTTTGAAAATTTGCTCTTAAATAGTCGTCCATGACACATGAATAATAATATATTTGAAAGAATTATTTTTTGTTGTCTGGTATTGCTAGCTTAAAGTTATGTGTTATGTTTTTGTGGAAAATCGATCTAATGAAACGAGCATTCAAACTCTGGTTTCTCTTATCTGTCTACATGTCCGGTGAATAAACAGCAGGCATACATATTATTGCGTAACAAATTTTAACAGAATACAGGTAAGATGTGTTGTCCCTCCCCTTAACTCTGAGAGCACATGCTGGGGCGTTCCCTCTAACCACTCAAAATAGGAGGTTCATAAACTGTTCTTCTCCACAAAAAGAGATAATAAAACTATTTTAGCATTCTGACCTTAATGGAAATATAAATGCACATGAAACTAAAAGACAAAAACAAACACGCTATACATATATTCCAACTTTTCAATTTTTCATCAGTATAGCTCCATTGTCTCTTGAGGCATGTTCTAGGGCTTACAAATCTCATTTAATGTAGAGCCATCTATAACAGATCTTCTCAATTTACCTCCAACACTATATTTCAATTTCTCGTCTGACATGTTTTCTGGTAACTGATCCACAGAGCTGATTATTTAATTGATTCTGTCAGACCAGGTATAAAAGGACAATGTTTATCTTTGCACATGAGCCCAAAGTGCTACATGCTAGGCATTGTTCTGAAAACATATATATTATTCAACAAAAGCAATGTTATATTTGCACTGCATCACCTTTAAATAATCGTAATAATAATCGTTACAATAAACAAAGGGCGCACCAACTCACATGGCTTCAATCACACATGTTGTGAACTTATGATTCCACACAGAGGCAGTATTCATTTGTTTGTTTGATTGGGGTTTAACGTCGTACTCAAGGGTATTTTACTTATATGATGACGTGCCAGCCCATTGGGTGAAGAAAACCACCCTCAACACTACTGGCAACAAACAAAGAAGAGACAGGACAAATACAGGACAGCAACAGGACGCATTACAGACACCACAAACAGATCGGTTTCCAGTTCCCCATTAGCTCTGAGAGAACCAGGGCAACATAAAACTCCCGCCAACCACTCGCCAGAGGCAGTATAGTTGACATTGTAACAGCGCTGTTCTCACTTTAATAGCATCAACTTAAGTATTACCACTGCACCAATTCTTTGTCCAGTTCCATTCTTATAATACTGTATAATTTTAATTTAATTTTACTGTCAGTAATGAAATAATGTTAGAATAAAACCCAAAAACTGGGAGAACTCCCATTAAAATACTTTAAAAGTCAGTAAAATCCACAAAACATAATTCAGAATACTTTCTTCTTTCAATTTTGTATTCAAAATATATTTGTTGATGGTCCACAAATCATATTCTTTATGTTTTCATTTTGAATGAATTGAACAAAAGTGTCCAAATTAAAGTCATTTATTCTGTCCGTAATTATATAGTGATCAAAGTAGGTCACAGTTATTCTGAAGCAATATTTACAAAAAACTCACAGAAATAACCTTGCCCAAATCAGGTATAGATGTCATTTTTCTTTAAAAAAACAACTGATTTTGTTTGAATTCTCCCTCCAAAAGCAACCACCACGGATAATAAATAATATGCATTATAGATAAAATAACATGCGAGTTCTCATATTCCATGAGCAATTTTGACCTTGCCAAAGTCAGAAACCCGGCAGGATTACTTGGTTACATACAAAAGATCAAACTGAAAATAGACAAATATGGACCATTGAAATAGCCCTAAAGTGTAACATTTGATGATCTTAATGTTATGTTGTTGTATCTTCAACACATTTTTCATGTTGAACACCTTAATAGTGAGTATCAAGCTGACTATCAATGGATCAAAGCTATCACATGACTGTAAGTCTCCACCCATTGCTTCGAAAGACGGTTTTCTATGAGTCTGCATTACTCATTCAAGTGTAGTTTTGGGTTGAAAAGCGTGCAAGATGGACACCATGTCACCTGACTGGTGTAAACCCATTGCATCAAAAGAGTGTTAGAGTGTTTTACATGTTTGTTAATGTTCATGACTATATATAGTGTAGCTTGTTTCAACCAATTGCATGAAAATTAAGACAGTTTTATGTCAATTGTCATCACTATATTTAGTGTAGTTTTTGGGGTACAAAAGAATCCAAGATGGTCATCATGTCACATGACTTGTTTCAAACCATTGTAATGAAGGACTGTTTTATGTCCATTTTGCTAATTATTTTTAGTGTAATTTTAGGTTTAAAAAAGAGTCTCTGATGGTTTCCAGAATAAAGCCTGCAGAGCAAAAACAGCTGAAAGAATCACAAGAATGCCGGTAAATACAATGCAAGCACAAAGAATGGAATTTAGAAATAAATTCAAATCCTGAAGGTGTTAGTTTCACTCTGTAACATCATATGGAGAATTGCAATGAATGGATTTTACAATCAAATTTAAATCCTCAAGGTTTTATTTTCACTCTGTAGCAATCATTTGGAGAAACTTGAATCCCATACTTAAGCAACAAAACTTGCACCATATTCTTTCCTGAAAGCAGAATTATAGGAATAAGACCAATTTGGATAGAATATCGATAAAGAATATCCAAGGAAACTAATGAAAGAGCTTATTCCTTGGTAATGCTAGAGCATCCACTTAAAGCTGTCTGGGAGAATCCAAACAACAACCTCAGAAGTTACAAGCACTGCAGACTGGAAGAGAACACCCTCAAGAACTATCCACCAGGCCTCTTGAGCAGTCTCTTAAACATTAATACACAGACAGGGCAAAAATTGATATTATCCTTCACGAAAAAACAACATGGCCATTCATTCGACCACCAATTTTGATATACCTAAATATGAATATAGTTGAATAACATAACCTACAGTTGATCATTATGATTAATATCAGGACCGGATAATGAGAGAGAATCTTTAAGTCCAGATAATGAGAGGGAATTTTTAAGTCTGTCCCTTATGACAGAGCTTGGCTGTGAATCATAAGCACTAGTAATTGCTTGGAACGATGCTGCTTTAAAAACCACCATAACTGCATCGGACTGTTTATCTTGGAGTGTAATTACAGGTACAGGTATATTATAATCCCATGCTAGTAGTCAGTAGAAAGACAAATGACTACAAGGACTTGTCAAGTCTCTGAGTGGCTCTATAGGTAATGTTATAGACAGATACATGTGACAATGTGTATCAAATCTACAATATCATATCACTTATCTGATCAATAGGAATATCTTTTGATATAACTTGAAATATTTATTTAACAGATGATCAGAATGCATATTCATTACACCAACAAACCATTAAAATTCTGACCTTGCACCATTCTCATGTTAAACAATCAACAAAATTGAAATAATTAAAAATTAACATAAACCCTGCAACGGAAACTAAACACTGCGTAGAATAGTTATCCAACTGAGTCACTGTTTAAAGAAAATTAAGTTAATAAAATAATATTTGTTCCCCTCAATAGCCTGATTTGGTCATCATTTATGCAATATAATCATTTGTTTCATTCTCTTTATGATTTGCAAAGAAATATCTGGTATCCATGGCAACATTTGTCACTATTCAAACCTAAGCAAACATTAGGGAATCGCTTAAAAGTGCATGCTGCTGTTGAAACCAGTAATACTACAAATAATTGAGACAATATGTTCTGAGCATAGTTATGCTGTCTGCTTAGCACTGGAGGAACATTACATTTCCAACAGACCAAGACACTTCAAATCAAATACCTATAGTGAATTACACTTGAGCATGGCCTTAAACGTCAATCATGTTAAGATTGCAATTATTTTAAAAGCCATGCATCAGCTCAACTTAACAAACATAAACTCTGTTAGGACTCTACCTGATTATTTGCAAGGAGTAAATAAACACCTGGTATCCATGACAACAAATCAGCCTAAAATTGTAACAGAATATGGAATGTTCATGCAACCATAAAACACAAGATAGTATTACTAGTATATTAGTGAGCTGTAGTGCGTTCACTATGAACCAATGTTTGTTTGAGGTCTTATATCACCCGTTGGTTTGTTTGTGCTCTAATTTCAGCATACCTGTACAATTATAGGCATGAAAATCAAATGTGATATTATTCATTACATTTCTGTATACAATAAATATATAAATATACACTTATTTTAAATATATATATTTCTCAAATTCAATATATATATATATAAGTATATAAGTTTTCACATACGGCCAAAACCTCAAAAGATGATGATTGTCACATCCAGTCACCCAAATCAAAACAAATACAATTCTGAATTACTGCTAGTCAATATGTACTTCCAGTTTGTTTGTTTGTTTGTTTGACCAAGGTTTAACTTTTAACTCAAGAATATTCCCTTATATGATGACATCATTCCTTGCCTAATTAGGGTGGAAAACTGAAAGAAAACCTTGTAAAGCCACCCACATGATTGCCAGAGCTACCTCGTGTGACTTAATAATATAGCTGATGGTTGACAGACTTGATCCCATGAAGTGTACATTAAAGTAGGATTAGGAAGTGCACATGCTAGTTACTAAGCGACAGGCTTGTGTACAGGTACTCCCAGAGTTTCAATTATGTAAGCGTATGTCATGCAAGAGACCAGTCCTCTGTTAAATTGGCTTAGTGCTCCGATTCGCTCAACTGAGCTGCAGTGTTATTGTTTAGACAGTGCTACCAATCACTTGCCCATTGGACACGCTTCAACATTGGCAACAAATATTGACAAGATTAAAGATAAGCTCATGGTTAACATGCACATGCAGATCAAAACTCGTTAAAATACATCGCCTTCAGATTTTCTCAAACAGGTCTCAAGGGCTTGTTTGTTTGATTGGGGCTTAATGTCATACTCAAGGGTATTTCACTGATATGACGACAGATTGTCCACTTCATACTGTTCCTTGTTTTTAAAATTACAGTAGAAAGCCAGGAGGAAACCTCATAAACCCCCCCCCTGCAATTTCCAGAGCCATTTCGTGAGACTATCTCATATACCTGATGGTCGACAGATGGCCTTGATCCTGTGAATAGTAAATCGAAATAGGATTAGTAAGCGCACATGCTACAACCAAACCACATCGTGGGCCACAAATCCCAAGGGTACAGGAAACTCCCTAAAACCCGAGCTGAATCACGAAATTCTTTTTGGTTCAATCCCTGGATTAAACTACATTTACAAAGAGTTTAGTGGTTCCTTTCTGCTCGAATTTTTTTTAAACATGAGTCTCACCAATCATGTCAATGGAGTAGGCCAATACAATACCAGATAAGGATAAAATGGAAACAGAGAAAGATAGACTGAAAACAAACAGTCAAAATTCCCTTGAAAGCTAATCACATTACAGGAAAGCATGCAGCAAAGTTTCATGACATTCTTAGAAGCTTTCCTTTGAATATGTCTTTTTAAAAAAAACTTTAAAATAGCAGTTCAGCAGAAATCTCAAAGACACGCAAATCCAAAAAAAAAGTCAAGAAACCTACAAGGGGGGGGAATTTGTTAAATGACCTTGAAAACTAATCAGAGCTCCACGGTTATGTTGTGGAATTTTGCCCAAGGACTTTGAAGTCATGCAAACGTTTTGTGGATGATGAAGGAGGCAGAATTAAAATGATAGAATGACATAAGATCCTGGCCTTAACAAGAGGGCATTATCCAATTAAAATGACAGAATAACTGGACTTGAAAAAATAATGGCTAGGCCTATCCACCGTAATTAGTGTAGTGACACTGTTGTTGTCCCTCCCTCACAATTATACTATGAGTGTAGTTGTTTAAAGGGTTTGTTGGTTTGATTAGGGTTTAACGCCGTACTAAGGTTATTTCACTCACATGACAGCGTGCCAGCCCAATGGGTGAAGGAAACCACACCACTGGCAACACAGAAAAACTTCACAGAACAATACAAAGGCATCACAAACACATAGGCTTACTGTTCCTCTTTTGCTCACAAAGCACCTGGGCAACAGGAAGCTCACTCCAACCACCAGCTGTTTAAAGGGTAGCTAATGGGAGCCTCTCTTTTTCCTGATACTCTCAGAGCTAAGGAGCAACCAGAGACGATTCGTTGCAGTTTTACATCTTGGTGTGATAGATCACCTGGTATTTGTTAGTCACAAACAAATAGCAAATTCTACAATGGTTCCTGGACTACCTGTCATATATGGGTGAAATAAACGAAACTACAACATGAAAACCTGATCACACGAAACGTTGTTTCAGCATATGAAAAAGGTAACACACAAGTGTACACCAAATTGTGTGAAGTTAACAGGTTGCTGGCAGAGGTGCAAACTATTACTGCAATTATCTGAAGTGTAATTGCTCTTTTTTAATTAGGCAAAATCATTTGATATCAATGGTAACCGATCTGGATCCTGTCTCTCACTGGGTTGTTAAATACAATTAATCACTGCAATTTGAGGCCCATTGGCAGTTGTCCTGTCACAGAAGAAATACAACATGCTTTAAATTGCTTTTCTGCGTATCCATTCAAAGCATAGCTATAACTAATGTAACATCCAACTGAAATAAGACACCTGCCAGAACAGATAGACTTCTGCTTTAAGGTCAACAAAAAAATCCCACTATACATCATTTTCTATGATAAAAGGAACATGTACACAAATGGCATGCTTTGATCCATAGCCAGCGTTTAATCATTTATATCTGTACTTCATATCCAAATGCGTTTCAAATTATTACTGCAATTATGAGAAAAAAAATCATGTTTTTGTAACTGGAGACCAAATTGATACACATACGGGTAAGCCAAGAGGATTTATTGATTGGTGTTTTACGCCATGCTCCAGGGCATTTCACTTATATGATGGTTGTGTATTTCCATCACTTATATGATGGTTGTGTATTTCCATCACTTATATGATGGTTGTGTATTTCCATCACTTATATCATGGTTGTGTATTTCCACAATAATTGACACTAGCACAATCATACAAGTGTTTTGTTAAACTTGGTAAGTTAATCTTCTTCCAGTTTTAAGTAAAGAGAGGAAATGTGCTGCTGTTATCTGTAAAACATTATTGAAATCTAACTTAAACTTGAAGATTGAGGAAATAAGACCATGCTGGGTAACATTGTAAAGTGCCATAAAAATCAATAAATATTCAGACGCTTCTCTTTATATAATAAAGATGAAATCTGCCAAATATTATTAAAATCTGTTTAGGTTTAGGTCTGGCAAAAGTGAGCACGACTGAGTTATGGTTATGAACAGACAGCGCTGATCGCTATATACCCAATGTACTATGATCCACACTTAACAGCAATCGACCTTTGTCGAGCTGCATCAAATCATCTCACAAGGGCTTTAGTCATATGATATATGATTTATTAGTATATTTTGTACCTCATTTAATGGTTGTCATGGTATTACATTAATTCTACATGAATTCTCTAACTGAAATATTACACCGAGCAGAACATACATTTGGTATTTCAATAAGATGAATCCAACAAATCCCAGATAAACCTATAAATAGGGCAGGATGCCATTTATTTTGAGCCAATATAATAGGTAATGCTGTATGTTACCTTCATAAGCTTTACTAGACACACCTTAACAAAGTACAAGTTACCAATGGCAATTTATTGGCATAAGGTGCTTCTTCAGTCGGACACTAGAATTGCACAATATAAGCGATAAATAAAATTGCACTTCTAATGTATTTCTCCTGTACCGAATGTTAAATATTTATTAAATTGTATTTATCGAGGGTATCGATTGTATTTATTGATTTTTACTAGTATAAATATCAATTTATACATTTTTATTCTAATATTATTGTCTTTGTAATTATTGCTTCAATATTATATTCCGTCGGCATAAGTAGCCTTTAGGCTAATGTTTCTTGTATTCATCACCGACATTAAATAAAGATTTTGACTTTGACTTTGAGGGTGCAGAGTACATTGACTACAACTCTGTCAGTAAATACAACTGGTCTCCCCAGAAACCCTCAGGCAGTTAAAGGATAGAATTATACACACAGTATTATACAGTCATTTTGTGTAAACATATATAATATGAAAACATTCAAGATTTAAAACATAATAATATAAAAGGAAACAAGAAGATACATGCACACCTATAAACACACATGTTATGACTTAAGTCTCTACTCAACAGTTCCTTGCTCAATCTTGTCAATGTCTGCCGAATTCCATCTGATGTATCCAAAATGATTTCAATCAAATACAATGTTTAATTGGTAATTAGCAGGATACTCAACTAACTAGCAGACTTTGACCATAGTTTTAAAAACAAGGAAGAAACCGTATACAAAAAAAACTTGAAAACTTTTTAAACTAGAGACTAAAAGGCGACATCAAACCAGTGGATAGGTTAAGCATTTTGTATCTAAGTAGAGACTAAATAGCTTAGTTTTATTTTAACATCACTTTTTATTATTTGAGAAATTTTAATCCAGAACAACCTCTAAAACAAGCAGATGGTTTGAGAGTTTTAGAGGCCATGTTAATAAATAAAGCAAAGTTGTTCTGGATTAAAATTTCTCAAATATTAAAGTGTGGCATGTCGATCTCCATTCTGAGATGAATTTAAATTGTAATAAACCGTATTTGTAACAAGTTAACATTCAGGATGTGACGTTACAATTCTGACATGAGGTGGCAATGTCACGCATCACATAGCTCTTGTCAACTCATTATAAAGGCTGTTTACCTCAAATTTAAACAATTTCCTGAAGAGTGGTCTCAAGTAGCCCTGAGATTGAAATGTTGCATTTTTAATATATGAAAAGTTATAATCCAGAAAGTCTTTATTTATTTACATTTTCTAAGGGCAGATTGCCCAATAAGATTACAACATACTCATCTGGCAAACTCATACTCAGACATCAAAAAGTCTCCATCAAGAAAACTTGAACGGCAGTTAAAAACTAGATCTTTGAAGAAAAACATCCAAACAATATTCTACTATCAAGATAATGAATGTTTCTAAGAGTTTGTGTATAACTGCTGATATCCATTTTTAAGATGTTTTGTGAAAATGTGAATTTCATAAACACAATCTGTTGAAGAAAACCCCTGTAACTTTAAGAGCTAAACAGCTTCAAAAACTTCTCACAGCGCATATAAGATGAAAATATAACACCCAGAATAACTGATGTAAGTACATGTAAATCTATTGCTGCATTCTAAGCAACTGTAACAATAATGAATATTACCAATTTGGAGCAAGTGCACAAAATTATGCAGAAAAAAAATGTTTTTCTTACCTGCTTTCCTTTGAACAGGGTAAATTTCCATTTTCAATACAAGGGCTGCAGAGACAATAAAAAAACAAGACCAAAGATGTGCTGCTACCATTCCCACTGCCACACACTCTGCCTTTGAATGGTTCAATAAAACTGGTCTGCTCTATGACTGCTACAACAGGTCTATTGGGATTGAAGCGTGCTGGAGAGACTCAGCTATCTTGTATGCTCCCTGTTACCATCACCGTAGCACTGTGACAGGTACCGGAGACACGACTAAGCACCATGTCCCCACGGCTGTCCATACACACCATGGCTTAGAGTAAATTGAGGAAAATCATTTCTCCGCCTATTATGATAGTGAATATGTATCAGAACATTAATTATGTATATACCTATGGAGGCAGTGCTCTAAAAACAATTAGTCATTAACAACAGATTAAAGTGCTAAGAGCAGATTTCAGATAGACCATATGGTATGATGTCATCTAATAACAGATCAATTTAAATTTAAATTGAATAGCGCATAAAGCAACAAGTCTGGGGAAAGCTTAAGTACATGTACTTAGTATTATGAAGATGTGACTTGGCATGTTGTGAAGATGCTAAATATTTTCAAACTTATTACCAAATGAATACATACATGTATGAGCAGAAATGACTGGATTGGATTATTGGTGGTATAACACCAAATGAATATAATATCATAGGCTGGGATTTTTCACTTACACACGTTTAGGCAGGAGGATTTTGTATTGCCAATAAAAAAAACAATTAGTGATTAACATCATTCAATTTCGGTTGAACCAAGTTACCACTATCATATAGACCTACATTTTACTGTACACACATGTACTTCAGAATAAGAAAACAAAAGATTGGAATTTATCAACTGTATCTATAGACCCTTGCCTAGAACATAAGATGTTTGTTTGTTTGATTGGAGTTTAACATCGTACTCAAGGGTATTTCACTTATATGACGACGGATAGTCCACTTCACACTGCACCTTGCCTTATTATGGTGCAAAACCGAGAGGAAACGACATAAAAACGACCCCCACGATTGCCGGAGTCACAACGTATGACTCGCTCATATACCTGATGGTCAATAGGCGGACTCAATCCGGTGAATGGTACATCGAAGCAGAAATAGTAAGCCCAGATGCTACCACTAAGCCACGGGCCCTAGGACATAAGTTGATTCATTGATTTTAATTAATCTACATTCCTGTGCCACTGTCATTGCTTTTTAGAAATATAAACGCTCATCCGTTATCAATCAGCCCTAATGCTTGTTTATCAATGTTTGGGGTTCAGTGTCATACTCAAGGGTCAATCTAGATCTCAATATAGCAACAAACAAAACATGGGGAGTGTTTTTGAGATCTGATTTAAATTAGATTGACTTAAGGGTATTTCATTTATAGATGGGTTGACCACTTCTCACTTTGCCTTACTTCATTATGGTGGCAAACCAAGAGAAAACCTTCTAAAAACAAAGACAAACGTTGCTTAAACCTGGGATATAGTATATCCCAGCTCAAACCACATGAGGTAACTTCAATACACCTGAGGTAGACAGGGGTACATTGAAATGGGGGAGTAGGCCTACACGTGTACCCCTGGACCCAAACTGCAGACCATGGGCTGTACTGTATTTCAGTTTTCATCACAGATTCGCATTCAGACACTTGTACAAGTCCACAAAGACAATAGGTTTGTTTGTTTGTTTGATTGTGGTTTAACGTCGTACTCAAGGGTATTTCACTTATGACAACGGATTGTCCACTTCACACTGTTCCTTGCCCTATTATGGTGGAAAATCCGGTGGAAACCTTGTACAAACCACCACCCCCGTGATTGCCGGAGCCACATCTTGTGACTCAATCATATACCGGAGGGTCGACAGAGGGACTCGGTCCCGTGAACAGTACATCGAAGTAGGCGTTAGAAAGTGTACACACTAACCACTACGCCATGTCGTGGGCCGAAAAGAAAATGGGAGGGGAATCATTTCACAGGGGCTTTAGGGCAGTGATTACTGTGATTTATGATTTATTACTTTGATTGTGGTTTGATGCCTCATTTAAGGCTCCCTCCTATCACAGCATGCCAACACAAGGGGTGAAAAAATAGCGACATGTCATTCATGTTAAGCGAAATCACATATGGATACAAGATTTGCATGACAAACTATCTAAATCTAGTCACCATCAAGTCACCTATCATTAGATCTTTGTTTACATGAACTATATAGTGAAATCCCACTTCACACCATGGCAAAATGACTGGACACCAGACTGTTCCCCGAGTTGTGAACAGACGATGGACGTCAGGTGTGGAAAACAAATATGTTATTCAACCAAAGCAATGTTACGTTTAAACTGCAATACAAACCAAATAATCAACAAATGTTTAACAAAACATTCCACCAGAAGCAATAAAACTCAAACTTTTATCAAACAAAGTTATATTTACACTAGGATGAATCAAACAGTTCCAGTGGGAGACTTAATTGAAATTACTCAAGCAATATGTAAATTGAATGCATAAATTGGACCGACTAATGCACATGTACCGAATATATTACAAAAATTCTTATTTAGTTTTGATTGCAACAAAAGCAGTATTTTCTAACTGATGTGTCTGATAAAGTCTATTACCAGTCTGGTTATAGATTTCGGTTCAGCTCTTTCCACTGTGAACTGACTTGGTTTACTGTACACCCTGATGTGGCTGATAAAGTCTATTACCAGTCTGGTTACAGATTTCTGTTCAGCTCTATTCCCGGTGAACTGACTTGATTTACTGTACACCCTGATGTGGAGGATAAAGTCTATTACCAGTCTGGTTACAGACTTTGGTTCACCTCTTTCCACTGTGAACTGACTTGATTTACTGTACACCCTGATGTGGCTGATAAAGTCTATTACCAGTCTGGTTACAGATTTCAGTTCACCTCTTTCCACTGTGAACTGACTTGGTTTACTGTACACCCTGATGTGGCTGATAAAGTCTAGTACTAGTCTGGTTACAGATTTCGGTTCAGATCTTTCCACTGTGAACTGACTTGATTTACTGTACACCCTGATGTGGCTGATAAAGTCTATTACCAGTCTGGTTACAG
>JAVFBX010192524.1:0-13277 GCA_034783855.1 Mopalia kennerleyi
GGTTGATAGGAGGTTTGCCCTTATACAAAAATATATTGGCGGGGGTATGTGAGCTGTGCTCACTTCTGCTCTAGTTAAATCCACCTAAGAAACTATTTTGAGGCAATATAGTAATAATAAACATGCTGTTCAAAGTACATGTGTCTGAAGAATAGATTCAAAAAATGTGTTTGTATTAGAGATTTTAACAAAATGGAGCCTAATTTACAGTTTTTGCTGTTGGTACGTTTTTTCAATCATAGTTTGTTTGATTTGCAGCTTTTCAAGCTTGAGATGGACCAACTTGAAGCCTGGTTGAATTGTAGAGAACCAATGTTGAAGGAGAAATATTACGGAGATTCCATAGAAAATGTTGAAGAACTCTTAAGGCGCCATAATGACTTTGAGAAAACAGTTGCTTCACAAGAGGACAAATTTAACTCCATCAAAAGAAGAGTTCAGGTTAGTGTCATCTGGAAAAGAACAAGATGTTAGTGTGTGATGGGCAAGATTATTCATTGGAGACAAATCAGTAATTATCTTTTGATGATAATAATAACTGAAAACAAAACATACACATCTTTCTTCACATTTAAGTGATATGATAATACATTGTTGGCAGATTGAAGAAGCTTTTGATAACCAGAAAGTGTTTGAGAAGCAAAGATTACTGGACGACGAAGCTCAGAAAGAAAAGGACCGCGTTGAAGATCTGAGGCGAAAAGAACAAGAACGTATTTTAGAGGTAAAATATTACATACTGTACACTCCCTTCTTTTTTTTTAGTCACTCATAGTGAATAGGACTTAAAAGTTTTCGTTTTGTTTTCTTCCATAATTTTCCTCACCATAATCAATGACTTTTGACTCAACTTTTATTTTGTGTAGAATTAAAAAAAATATATAATATAATTTCTTTGTTTTGTAGATATTTTGATTTCACTCCTTTTAGGACAGCTTAAACATTTGTAGAATTTTGTTTTGTTTCTCTTTTATGCTTTCACCAAAGGCTGATTTGTATATGGTAAATAATTCCTTTCTGGAAATCCTGGGATATTCCTTTGTCTGCTTTAGCTTGTCTCATATTTTGTTCAGTTGGGGTTATCAGTTCAATACAATCTGCCTACATCATTGTTTTCAAAATATTTTTGCTATTTTCTCGCTTGTTTCTAAATTGTATTGGTTTTTTACTCCACTTTTGCGTTATATTTGTTCAATTGGCAAGTGACTTCTCCCTGCTTGGTTTTAATTACAATGTGGTTGACAAATTAAAGATATGTTTTTACAATCAACAGATCGTGATATAAACTCAATTTATAGCTAGTTTCTTCTTACCATGTATTTAAACAAAATTGAATTTGGGTAAGTAACTAAGTATCAACAATTGAATGTTTTTCCTCATATCATTTCTGTTAGAACATGAGTATATTTGAAATAAGGTCATCTTTACAAAGTTGTATGATCAACCTGCTGCTCTCGTTTGTTTAGGAGCGTCGTCGAGAAGAAGAACAGAAAAAAGCAAGAGATGTTTTGTTAAAACGACAGAAAGAAGAGGAAAACTCTGAAAGTGATGAAGATAAAGCAAAGTAAGTCGTTTCAGTTTTTTACAATCCTTTAAGTTACCTATGGCTTTATTATCTAAAGTTTAAACCTGAATTAATATTAATATCTTACCTGTAATTTTTTTTTTTTTTTGGCCCTATCATTTTGGCTGTCATTTGACACAAAATGTTGTTGTTAACTGAAAATTGTTTTTTATAATCTAACACAGCTTGAAATAAATATTCCATGTGGCAAGATGTTAAACATGATTTAGTTTTGGTATCTGTTGGCCATGCACCTGGTGAGAATGGCTCAATAGGATTTTTCTAAATTCTTATTTTTGCAGTACACCTGTGTTCTATAAGTGAAATACCCTTGAGCTAAGCTATAAATACCAATCAATCAATCTCCAGCCATTGGACTGGCTTACCATCATATGCGTGAAATACATTTGAATACGCCTTTTTAACCTCAATCGATCAGACAAAATATGAGGAATTCAAGTCTATTGTGACTCATTAGAACTCTTGTTTTTTTTGTTAAAGGACTGAAGAAGAAAATAAGAAGTTGAACAAATCTATGGTAAAGTCACTGATAGGACGATCACAAACTTTTAAGGCCACACCTAAAGGGGACTCACAAAAACGGGAAGTTAAGAGAGCCTTCAGCTTCAGGAGCCAAACTGAGCCAATTTCACCAGTTAAACTTCAGAAGGCAGCTGAATTCAGACGAAGTGGTTCTCTGGATCCAGAAACTGATGAACCAACATCTCCTCAATCTACCTCTGGTCATGTGACCCTGGAATCCCAGAGGTCACTTACCCCTGAACCATCCTCTCCACCCAAGTCTCCTACCCAACAAGATGAGTCATTCGACAGTGTACGAAGTGACACTCCTCCTCCCATTGTATCCGCACCACCAACTGCTCCAACAACACAACAGCAAGTGGAGTCCCACCAATCATCCTTTAGCTTGGATCGTAAAAACAAACCAGGTGACATTCATAATATTAATAATGGTGAAGATTTGGTGTCCTCCAATCCGCCGCTGGCTAGTCCAGGGCTTGAGAAGAAACAAGCTTTAAGAACACCGACTAGCCCTGTGATGAAGAGAACTGACGATGTGAAACACGAGGACCAGAAGAAGTCCAAGCGCACACCAAGTTTCACTTTACGTAGAAAAACTCACAGCTTTAAAGACAAGTATAAATTACCAACTGGTTTACCTGCTCCCGAAATTGCAGGATTTTTAGAACGCAAACAAGAATTACAGTCTGGAGGGAAGAAAGCAACAATCCGATCGTGGAAGAACATGTACACAGCACTGTGTGGTCAACTGCTCTGTTTTTTCAAAGATAAAGATGGTATGTGAAAAGATGGTATGACAAAAAATGCACAAAACTGATTTTAAAAGGAAATGTTTAATTGGTTAAGTATGTTAATATCAAATGTAATGTTATTGTGGATGGTGAATGGGTTTGGCTGCAGACTATGCCAAAAAAATCTTTTAGATGACCAATTGGGTTTCCTATAATGTCTATTTGTCATGAAAAGAAATCAGTTAAACGGATTCACCTCAAAGGTGTCTGAAATTGGTAAAGCCCTTCAATATTGAAGAATGGTGTTACATCAAACCAAATGAGGTCAGGTTTTAATATGTTCAGAAATTCAAACATATGTATGTCTACCTGTCTTCCAACAACTAGATAGACTCCAAATCAGATTTACTGAATCTAAAATTAATTTTGTTTTGGCTGGAATATGTATTGGAAAATACTACTGTTAACAATTTCCTTACGATACTGAAGTCCTGGTTGTGGCTCTGATAGTTGGTTTTGCATAACCCAGTTATGAGTGACCATAGCAAAACTATAGATAAATAAATGGCTACTGCCCAAAATATAACTTCAGTGCCCTGATATAAGCTGTGGTCGGTATTGTATATGTGACTTTATATAAACTGAACTTATTCATCAGGCCTATCAATCTTTTCAAATCCGATGACTAGAAAATATGGAGAAAACTTAGTATAAATTAATATATATTTTTCTTTGTATATTCAAGGTTTTATTGAGAGCTATGCAATAGCACCACCTTTAAATGTGTACAATTCTAAGTGTGAACATGCTGTGGATTACACTAAAAAGAAGAATGTGATGCGACTTCACCTTGGAGACGGCGCAGAGTACCTGTTGGAAGCCAGTAACCAAAGTGATATGACACTCTGGTGTGAGAAGATTAATAAACAAGCAGGTTAGTTGTTTACAGAAATGCTGTTTTACCAAGATACACCCTGAATTTGGGATAAATTTAATATAAATTATATGGCCTTAAAAGAAGTGTGATGTATTAAATTATTACTTGTGTGTTGTTCATTGTTATGCTGCTCTGACTTTCAATATCGATGCTACTATTATTATATTTCAGTGCCCTCTACTTTTGTTTCTATATTAGGACAGTATAAACAATTCCATTTAGAGAACTCATGAACTATGCTTGTTGGTTAAAGATATGTTTACTTCATATACTATTGAGAAGAGGTCGCTTTATAATGAATCGGATTACAACCATTTCTTTATTGTCATTTAACTGTGTGTTAAGCTAATAGAGGTGTACTCAACCAGCCCCTCAGCTGTATAGGTTTCATTTGTTTTGTCCTTTGCTATTTCAGATTTTTATACCTAATTTTATAATCTATCTGCATGTTTCACAAACGGTTCCACACAGAAAGGGAGCTTATTTATGATTAAAACAGGTTTAATTCACAGGAGTTCAGGGACTACCAGTGCATGGGTTGCACACCATATTATTTGTCGGATAAACTTTTTTTAAAAATGCCCAAACATCTGATTTAAAGTAAATAAAAAGGGCTGGTTTTTAATAATGCTTTTCCTTAAACACTGACAATCGTAATGCATGATTTGTTTACTTTCTGTGAATTTTAAAATAACCACGTACGATAACCTTGTACTTTGTGCCATTACCTGGTAATACACCTGAAATGTGTTTGTCTGCCATTTACTTTTTTTTGTGAATTTTTATAACTTCCCACAAATGCCTAACTGTGACACAATGATTAACATTTTCCCCACAGCTCTTCCCCAACAACATAAAGATGAGGATTTAACAATTTGTCAGGAGGCTGTGAATGACCAAAGAGGTGACCTTGACATTTGACATCATGTTGTCATTTGATACTTTTACAGGGAAACCTGCATGTTTTAACATCTGACCTGCTCGCTATTTTGGGAATTGTAGTTTTTGATATTGTGTGACTTTGTTTTCTTTTTTTTGCTTTGTTTTGTCAACACTTTCCATGCAAGGTCTCGGCTGTAAGCTAATAAATACTGCTTGTTGGTTGTAGTTGTTTGAATGAAGAAACAGCACAGTTTGCAAATATTTTCCATTAGTTTTAACTCATGTCGTCCCTAATGTCAAGTCCTAGTTTTGGGACTTATCAGAACCTAAGATTGCCAAATGCATGCTTTTTGCTGATGACGGGTTCTTGTTATAGATTGACTAAATGAAACAGAAACTGCATTTGCTTGCCTTGTGAAATTAATTATTTACACTGGTATTTCTTTTTGTTGTTATGTTATTAATGTTTGTACCTTTGACTTACACCTTTGACCTACATTTTGTCATCCATTTGTCATTAGATATTCAGGTAAAATGTCCTCTTTAGACAACTTTTAATATTCATTTCGTGCGTTACCAAAATAGTATACATGTACCTATAACGTCTTTTAAACTATCATTGTTGATGTCAAAATGGATATGATATATGATTTGGACTTTGTCAGAAAAAGAGTCACCTGGTGTTCAAAATTCAGGGTTTTTTTAATGCTGCCTTGTTGGTTTTATTCTTGATCAAAATCATCAATAACATTTGTTTTTAGCAGGCCGTTATTATTTGTTATTAAGTTATGGTTTGTCCTGTCTTGTCACAGTTTGTCCTGTCTTATCACAGTTTGTCCTGTCTTATCACAGTTTGTCCTGTCTTGTCACAGTTTGTCCTGTCTTATCACAGTTTGTTGCCATCTTATCACAGTTTGTTGCCAGTGGCATCGAGGGTGATTTCCTTCACCCATTGGTACACATATGTAATGCCATCATATCATGTAATGAGTAAACCCATGTCAATTGCTACACTACTTGCTGTCCTTCCTTTCGGCAGAAATGTGAACATGCTTGCTTGAAAAAAAATTCACCAATTAACTTTAAACTTGGTATGTAGTTTCTTCCTGTTAAGACAACAAGTGGGATTGCATTTCACCAAATTTCGTAAAACAAAACAGCAATTATTGCATAATTTACATTACTCATGCCCGCATGTCTTGTGAACACGATAAGTAGAGAATAAATTCATGGATTAACCTCAAACATAGAATATAGCTTCCTGCCTTAAAGGCAACAGATAAGGTTGAATTTCACCAAAGTCTGTAAAATGAAATGGTTGCCATTACTTAAATTTGCAATATTCATTCTTTGTGAACATGATAGTTAGAGAACAAATTCACTGATTAATTTGAAACTTGTTCTGTAACTGTCTTCCAATAAGGAATTTTTGCATTTCACCGAATCCTGCAATACATTATGTCCTTGCATAATTTAAAATATTCATGTCTATATATGTTGTGAACATGGTAACTCTGTAACAGATTCATAGATTAACTTGGAACTTTAAATATAGCTTCCTACTATTAATATAATAGATTGCATTTCACCGTAAAACAATTTGGTCACAATTCCATAATTTTAGAATATTCACTCCTGTGTTTTGTAAACTTGCATAACTTGAGAACATACTGTCATGTATTCAGCGATTTAACTTAGAACTTATCATTTTATTTAGACGAAGAATTGAATTTCACCAAATTACACATTAACACCTACATGATATGATAATTTGAGAAAAAATTTACTGATTAACTTAAAACTTGTCCTGCAACTTACTACAGATTGTCCTGCAACTTACTACAGATTCAAAACTTTTATGGACAAAAAGTTGGCATTGCATATTTTTGATAATTTAATTATATTTGCGTTTGTAGATGGATGTTTTGTGGGCACAGGAATTCAGAATGAAATCATAGACTAATATAAAACTTGGAAAAAAGTTTCATCTGGTTATTCATTTGTGTAGACGTTAAAACAAATTGACAGTTAAAATTCATATTTAAGCTGTAGGTTCCTCCTGTTGCAGTCAATGATAGTGACATTACAAACAGCATGGCTGATATTGCACGTTAAACCAAATTTTTGTCAGCAAATATGCCAGTTATCTTCATTACACTCATACCAATTCATTATTTGCCAAACAAATATGGTGATAAGCACCATAACTTTTACCGTTTGAACTGTTCTCAAACTTAATTATGAAAAACTGATTTGATGTGGATTATGAGCATATTTTTACAAAATACACATGTAGGCCTTTAGCTGGGGACCTGCTAGCTACTCGGCTTGTCTAACTTACATGGGGGGGCAAAATTGACCCTAATACTCACATGCGTGGCAATAGTTTGCTTTCCTTTGTTTAACATTGTTTAGTACAAGTGTGTGTGTGCTTTTAGTTAGAAACACTTTCATGAAGAAAAAACATCACAAAAAATAAAATGCGTGAAGAAGATTGACATTTTACGTGTACTTGTTTGCTTAGAGAATTAAGGAATGTTTCTGGTAATGGTTTGGTTGAGGATCCTTCTAAATTACTATTAACTGTTTCTTGGTTTTTATTGGCTTGTTCTCCTGATACTATACATCTAAACTGTACTTATGGGCAATGATTTAATAAACAAATTATCTAATATGATATCACTTTATTACCAATAAGCAGTAATTATAAATATTTAATAAATAATTATGGCAAAAGAGTTTAATGTAATGTATTTAGATTTGTTTTCAATCTTTATTTTAAATTTTGACATTTAAAAAGTTGTGTTAATTGTTTTGCCTATTGTTATTTATGTAGCTTTACCTGCTGACGAGGCTATCCTAAGGTCAAGGTCACCAGTGGGCAGTGATACTGATGATCACCAGTCTACTCATCGCCATGGAGATGGACATCCTATCCCAGCACCCCGTGACCTGTCCAGTACCCCTGAGAAACCTGAGTACCACAGAAGTGACGTAGAGCGAACCCCATCATCTAGGGGAGAACATTCTATACATGATCGTTCATTTGGAGATGCCAGTTTACCTTCAGGTAAAGAAAAGGTGGTTGAGAGCGATCTTATTGAATCCAGAACCCTAATCCAGAACCCTAATCCAGAACTAGCAATATGAAGTCTCCTGTGGTATCTTTGGGTATCTGTGCAAATAGCATCGAGGGTGGTTGGTCTTAGTAAAACTGCCTTATGGGTATGACATTAAACCCCAACCAGACAAACTAAGAGTAATTTGTATATGTGTATAAGTCTTCTATACACAAAACATTTTTTGGATAATTTCTATTATTTTGACCACCTTTCAGTGGATTGAACTTATTTTCAGCTTGTTTATTATGACTTACAGATCAAAATTTAATTTTATTTAGTTTTTGCAAACTTAGAACCAGTTGGATGGTTAAGTTCTTTCTGCTCGGCTTACCACACTTAGAGGGTATGTGACTACCCAACTGTTCACTGTAATAATGGTCTTGTTGTTTTATTGCAAACGCCTGTTTTTTATGGTTGATAATCGATGGTTTTTCAGATGAGGATACCCCTCCTGTGCCCCATTCTGCATTACCCCAAGGGCGTTTGGGTATGTCTAGGGACAGTGATGATGGTGACTGGCAGGCTAGAGATTCAGGTCAGTATTAATGCATGAAAACAGAGAGATTGTTACATCCACCAAATTGTAAATAATTAACAATTCAGGGATTCTTATTTCAGCTATCTTATTATGTTATATTATTATATAATATAATAAGTCCATTGACAAGTTAGACATTTGTCTTTACTTTCAACGCTTTTCAATGTTTAAAAACTGAAATTACAAGTATTATTTCCAACACATATATTTAGAAAAAAACGATTTATTGCATATATTCCCCTTTGGTTGTGCCAGTTGGGTGGTTTGATGTTGCTGAACGGATTCATATATACATGTAGTACCAAATGGTTCCTCTGATAGTGTCGATTGGGTCCTCTGATAGTGTCGAATTTGTTCTTTGATAGTGCTGAATTTGTCCTTTGAAAGTGTCAAAAGGGTCCTTTGATAGTATTGAATCTGTCTTTTGATAGTGCTGAATTGGTCTTTTGATAGTGCTGAATTAGTCTTTTGATAGTGCTGAATTAGTCTTTTGATAGTGCTGAATGGGTTCTTCTGAGAGTGCTGAATGGGTCCTTTGATATTGCTAAATGGGTCCTTTGATATTGCTAAATGGGTCCTTGGATCCTTTGATAGAGCTGAATGGGTCCTTTGAAAGTGTTGAATGGGTCGGTTGAGAGTGATGAATGGGTCCGTTGAGAGTGCTGAATGGGTCCGTTAAGAGTGCTGAATGGGTCCTGTGAGAGTGCTGAATGGGTCCTTTGAGAGTGCTGAATGGGTCCTTTGAGAGTGCTGAATGGGTCCGTTGAGAGTGCTGAATGGGTCCGTTGAGAGTGCTGAATGGGTCCGTTGACAGTGCTGAATGGGTCCGTTGACAGTGCTGAATGGATCCTTTGAGAGTGCTGAATGGGTCCTTTGAGTGCTGAATGGTTCCGTTGAGAGTGCTGAATGGGTCCGTTGACCGTGCTGAATGGGTCCGTTGAGAGTGCTGAATGGGTCCTTTAAGAGTGCTGAATGGGTCTTTTGCGAGTTCTGAATAGGTCATTTGAGAGTGTTGAATAGGTCATTTGAGAGTGCTGAATGGGTCCTTTGCGAGTGCTGAATGGGTCCTTTGCGAGTGCTGAATGGGTCCTTTGAGAGTGCTGAATGGGTCCTTTGAGAGTGCTAAATGGGTCCTTTGAGAGTGCTGAATGGGTCCGTTGAGAGTGGGTCCATTGAGAGTGGGTCCGTTGAGAGTGCTGAATGGGTCCGTTGACAGTGCTGAATGGGTCCTTTGAGAGTGCTGAATGGGTCCTTTGAGAGTGCTGAATGGGTTCTTTGAGAGTGCTGAATGGTTCCTTTGAGAGTGCTGAATGGGTCCTTTGGGAGTGCTGAGTGGGTCCTTTTAGAGCGCTGAATGGGTCCTTTGAGACTGCTGAATGGGTCCTTTGAGAGTACTGAATGTGTTCTTTGGGAGTGCTGAATGGGTCCTTTGAGAGTGCTGAATGGGTCCTTTGAGAATGCTGAATGGGTCCTTTGAGAGTGCTGAATGGGTCCTTTGAGAGTGCTGAAGGGGTCCTTTGAGAGTACTGAATGTGTTCTTTGGGAGTGCTGAATGGGTCCTTTGGGAGTGCTGAATGGGTCCTTTGAGAGTGCTGAATGGTTCTTTTGAGAGTTCTAAATGGATCATTTGATATTGTTGAATGGGTCCTTTATGAGTGCTGATTGGTTCACATTTGGAAAGGAATGTCTAAAAACAAATCAGTTCATCTAAAAGCTGTTAGTAATACTATCATTGGCAGTGAAGATAGGTCTACCTGTCCCTTCCTGGATGGTTTGGAGATGTTTTTATCGTGTTAGCCATGATGCTTCATATTAATCTCCTGTGACCTGCTCTCTTTACACACAATGTATAATGTCCAGTTTACTTCCTGTTTACAAACTGATTATAAATATTAAAAGTTTCTGTCTCAATGTGTTAAAAGTATTTTCCTTTCAATATATACATGTACCTAGCTAATAATAAATTTTGGTCAAAAATCATGGTCTTTTTCTGTTTAATTTGTTAGTTTTGCAAATCTTACAATTTCCCAATTCTGATTGTATTTCAGACGAATCTGATGACGTTAAGGTGAGTTCTGTTCATTGTAATTATTTTTTATAAAAACTGGCCAAATATAAAAAATATATATATATATATATAATTATGTCTCCCCCGAAGTATGTCTCCCCCGAAGGGTTGGGAGACATATTGTTTTTGTCACGGTTCTTCTCCTCCTTCTCTTTCTCCGCACTTTTTGTCCGGGCCATATCTCGAAGACTATTTGTCCGATTTCATTCAAATTCGGACCATAGTTGTATCTTATGATGTAGATGTGCATGCTTCAAAAAGAATTTTAATTTTTTTTTTTTTTGTTTTGTGTTTTTTTGGTAAAAATGTAAAAAATGAAAAAAAAACTTGTCCAGACCATATCTCTTATACATTTTGTCCGATTTCTTTCAAATTTGGTTAAAAGATGCATTTCATCATTGAAATGTGCATGCTTCATAAATAGTTTTCGAAAAATATTTATTTTGGTGTTTTTGGGGCAAAAAATGCAAAATATTAGGGGGAAAATCTTGTCCGGACCATATCTCTTACACTATTGGTCCGATTTTTTTTCAAATTTGGTTAATAGATACATTGTATCATGTAGATGTGCATGCTCCAAAAATAATTTTCAAAAAATATCTATTTTTGTGTTTTTTGGGCGAGAAAAAGGAAAAAAAGGAAAACATCTTGTCCGGACCATATCTTTTATACTTTTGGTCCGATTTTTTTTCAAATTTGGTTAATACATGCATTTCATCATGTACATGTAGATGCACAAGCTCCAAAAATAATTTTCCAAAAATAGTTATTTTCTGGTTTTTTTTAATCTTCTGTTTCCGCCTTTCCGTGAACTAGTCTTTTGATGTATCATGCGCATTGTTTGGTAATTTGCTAATAGACTTCCACGCCTAAGTCTATTAACACTCAAAAGTAATTTTAACATACCGGTACGTGGGTATGTGTGTTGATTTATTTAAACGTAAAATAAGGTTTAACATTGAATAAAACAATCCTATCAAACGTTTCCATCAAATAATTATTCCTCCTATGTTGGGAATCGAGTGTTTGGCTTTCCCACTACTCTCAATTACCCTTTGATAGTGAGCTATCATCGGCAAGCCAGGCATGCTCTCACAGTCTCCTGCTGGGTAATTCTATTAGCCTATGTAACAGTCCTTACTCCCCCTACTTCGGCGGTCCCTTAGATCTTCCTACAGCCAGAGTTCAACTGTTCTCAGGGGGTAAATTTTCGGACAGATAGAGATCTAGTAAGTTATTCTGTCTCACGTTTGTGAGACTGTCCGAAAATTAGAGTGTCCGAATGATTGGGTTGTAGACGGTACCCTGAGTATGATGTTAAACCCCAAACAAACAAACCAAACAGAAGTTGCCTCGCTTTGAACTTAACCCGATGGACATACAATACTAGCTTATTGTACATACTTGGAAATTTTGGGATAGTCATGTGCGTTAGTTTTGTATACCTCTTCTTATGTCATCATGTGACTTGTGTACCTTGTTCATAACTGGAATATTCCTACGTCAGACTTTCCAAAAAGTCCAGTCTAAATATGGGCAACACAAAGCCAATCTGTATTTTTTGTCCTTGTGTTACATGTTGTAAATGTCATGTCTCGTCATTGTTCGTTTCCAGGGAATTTTTTTCCACTGCTTGGGCTGGCACGTCATAATAGGAATGAAATAAACTTCAGTATGACATAATACCCCAATGAATCTAAATCTTCTAACTAAGGGCAGTACATTTGGAGATAAGTTAAGTTATATTGTGCTAGCACTGGACCAACATTAACACAGAGCACTGGGCGTGTATGGCTGTGTAAGTGTGGCTGTGAAGTGTTAGAGCACACTACTGGCTTAGTGGTTGGCGTCTGTGCTGACTTACCATACTTCCGTGTACTGTTAACAGGATTGAGTCAGTCTGTCCACCATGAGGTATATGAGTGAGTCACACTATGTGGCTGCAGGGTGGTTTTAACCAGGTGTCGTCTCGGTTTTTCCACTGTTATTAAGCAAGGCACAGTGTGAAGTAGACAATCTGTCGTCATATAAGTGAAAAACCATAGAAAACGACATTAAACACTACTCTCGAAAACTTAAAACCATTTAACACAGCATTAAGCAACACTCAGTTAATCCACCTATTTATTAATTATACTCAGGAGAGTTAGTTTATTACAGTACCAGAACCAAGATTTTTGGAAATATCATTTCTGTCCTGTTTAAAAAAAACCCTTTATTTGTTATTTTAGACATAACATCATCAGTATAAACGACATGGTGTTAGCATTGAAGCATTTCCAGAAATTACCTGATGAAACTCGACTCCAGCAAATAGCAGAAGTTTTAGATGACGACAAAGATGGTCAGATTCAACTCGATCATGTTCTCAAGGTCAGATAATCTAGTTTTCTTTCAATCTTTTTCTAAACAAAAAGATTCTATGAATTCATGGGTGCCTCTCAGATAGGTGGGTCACTTATCAGTCCTTTTTTTTTCAACAAAAAAGATTTTACAGCCTAGAATCCTTTGATAGTATTGATAATTAGAAAATTGCTTCGAACGGCTGAATGCATAAGACTAACAAGTCGAAAATTGAAGGGAGGCAATCTAATATGTGACGTTATAATAAGGACAAACTTTACATTGCACTGTACAGCATATGCTTGGAATGGCTGTCCTAAACATCTATAAACTGCTGTCAACGTTTACTACATCTTATAATTACCATAATTATGCCCCCCTCTAGTAAGAGGGGGGGCATATAGGTTTTACTTTTTCTGTCCGTGTGTCCATGTGTCCGTATGTCCGTGTGTCCGTATGTCTGTGTGTCCGGGAAGCTTGTCCGGGCTGTATCTTGGTTACTATTTCACTTAGGCTTTTGAAACTGGCTTAATGCGTTCTTCTATGTAT
>JAVFBX010192535.1:0-23912 GCA_034783855.1 Mopalia kennerleyi
ATAAAGCTATCAAGGGCTTGTTTTAATATGCTGGATAATACAAGTTATAATACTAGTTCTACTTGGAGGGAGTATTTGGTGAGCCTGTAGATATTCCTAGGAATAATTCTACGAAAGCTTAGAAATAAGCTTAAAGAAAAAAACTGTTTATATCATTTTAGTTATAATAATAATGAAAGCAATTAAACAATTTAAAGCTTGCATGGGTGGCGCAACGATTGACATTGACGTGAAAAACTGATTATGTGCCGCTTGACAGTTTCTGATCCCGAGCTTTCTTATGCCAGTGCTGCTCATCTCAGGACAGATTTTAAGATCTTAATAAAACCATCTCATAAAGGGTCACCTGCGGTCAGTATGACCAGGAAGGGTTGCATTAATGAGATAGAACGTTTCCTGACCATTATAAAACAGCTATGTAACCCTATTTGGCCGAAAAAAACGTATGAATTTCACTCAAATAATGTTATAGTTAGAGGATCAAAATTTCCTTTGCACTGAGCAAAGCGATTATCTACTCTCAAATCAAGACTCCAAAAATAGGCTTCTTCATTCTCTCTAATATTGCCTTTGTCTTCATGCCTCCAGGTACATGGGGCCTATGACTGAATCTTACCACAAACCGGAACTTATTGATAACCACCGCAAACCAATTACCAACAACAATGCCAGTTTGACTAATAATATTGAGGATTGTTTTTTAGTAAGTTATATGGACATTTAGGTGGATAAAAAAGCCATATTATAGTGAGGCTTGACGTAGATTTTATGTACACAAATATCAAAATTTAAGACATGACTTCGTTCTGTTAAAAATGCTGTATCCGTATTCTGAGTAATTGAAACTGTTGGGACTGTTTGAAATGTAATATGTTTTAGTTCAATGGCCACATGTACTGGCCAATGAAATGTTATGCTATGGTCGAAAGTTTTAGTCCCAACTTTGTTTCTGTTTCATGGCAGAGTGGGAACCTAAAGCAATTGAAATGTGTGTTGGACAGACTCTATCTGCGATATTTGGATAACATATTTATCCTCTGTTAGCGTTCCAGAGATGACCTTTATATCCCCATTGCCGCTCTTAATCAGCATAACCCTAACATTAAACTTAAGCCTACTATCAGTCTGGGTAGTGCAATATTTGTTAGATTTGACGGTGTAGAATTAAGGGCCTTGATTTAGATTTTGGATTTTAAGGTATTTTATAAGACTACGATTACCCATCAACTTCTCTACGCTAAATCTTTTTAACATCCAAATACCAACAAGGGAATTATAAAATCCAATATAACAAGGCCTCACGTGAATTGTAGCACTCTCGCTGCAGGTACCGCCAACATGGCTTGCTTTGCACCCTTTTAGCCCTGGTTCAAAGATGATGCACTAGGCGACTTCTTTGCCGATTTAAACACAAAACGCTAACAGTTATAATTTAGGCCATAGTCTAGACTCGGCTTCTGTACCAAAACACCATATATATTGTTATTACCAGGCAGGTCCTCAAAATGTATGAAGACATGATGCAAGTTATACACTTATGTGCTGGATACGGCCTCCTATTTGGTTGACATTTTGCGATTTTGAACTCATATCCCCAATAGTTTAACATTACTCTCTACCCGCTGATCGTTTGCTTCGAAATAATTTTAAAATAATGCCAATTGAGAAAAAATGTAAATTATTCCCTTTGAAAGAGAAGCTACTTAGGTTAAAACTCATCAAGGGTTGTATCCATTGGGTTTCGATTGGAAACTAGGTAAAGGGTTAAAAAAGTTTTTTTTTTCCTTTTGTAATTCAATATGACCAGCTTAATACCCGATTTGTTTATAATAATAGTATCCTTTAACGGGAATACTAAAATATATTGTACCTAAAATGTCTTCTGTCTCACAAAAAACCTTATATATTAGAAGAGGAGCTAAACCTAAATCACCTACTGGCCAAGGCGACACTTGTAACTCCTTGTCTTTGGCGTACATATTTTAGACATTATATAGAAACATTATCCGGAGACAATGATACATGTAATTTGTATTTTAATACCGGGATATATATATAACTCGTATTTTTACACAATGGTATATATAAATCAAATCCCAAACCAATGGTATATACTGTTCATCTTTCATGTCAATAATATAGCTGCTGGGCGCAGCCCGACCCCATCCACCTCTACCAATTCCCCACTTCCAATGATTAATTATTGCGACCAATCACCAAAATCTTTTGATCGCGGATTTCGTGTTTGAAGAATGGGTTTTATCGCGAATATGTAAGGTTAATGCATCTTAGCCAAAAACAATTATATAAACGATAACTTCCAAAACAACATTATGACAAAAACTGCCATGTTCTTCGTCACTGCAAAGGAGGTCTGATTCCAGTGCTATCCATTCCTCGTCCTCTTTAACAAATAGCTGGTGGAATTTCAATTCCATTTACAAGAGAAGTGAAAACAAACAGTCAGACAGAGTTGAACGAAATCGCTGCTTCTTGAGAGACACTTGGCATTTTACCGGGCTATTACAAGCCCATTTATCAACCAGTGTTTTCTGGTTAAGATATTAAGAGTAACCAAGTAAGTAAGAATGAAGATAAACACGTCGGATTAATATACTAGAGATATGTTTAAGAAGGCAGTTGTTCAAACACCGGGAGGTGATATTCCCTCCCGCCCTATTTGACCTCATCGCGCCAATGTTTCTCGCTTTTTTTGTGGAATCAGGCTCTCGACTGTTTGTTACAAAGCGGTAGGTAGCCCACAGAACATAGTGCCTGCCATATCAGCTTTCTGTTTGCTTTGTTTAGACAAAACTTTCTACCCAATAGTTTCAACAAACGCCAAGCAGTTTGCTCTACGGCTAATGTTATTGCGGTGTATATTTTTCTGTCTTTCCCTGGGAAATCTGCGAGAGGGTTTTAGAAAACATGTGTCGACAGACGACTAGTCGTTTCGCCCGGGAAAATGAAGCAATGTTCGCTCAATCGAGTAGCAGTCGTCCGTATCTTAACTAAATACTGTAAAACTCATTGAACTGACTAAGATGAATTGAGGACAAGACTTTTAAACCTTGGATTACATACCCCGACATGTCATCACTTCTGTGAAATATTTGTTTTTTATTCCGACATCTCCTAAACGTTGTTTTCCTTTCTGAAAGTTAATGAGACGACAGGAAGAAGAATATAATGATGGGAAATCCAGGAGCACGTAAGATCCAGGTGGTCTTGTGTTAAAGCAATCCCAAAGAACAACAACTAATTAACATTTTAAATAAAACTTGAACTATGAATATATTAGTGGCACGCGAAGAAAGAAAGAATTAAACTATTTTCGTCCAGTATAGCTGCACGATTCCCTTCAGTTTATGAAAGTACAACTTTAGTAAAAACTATATGCACATCATTAAATAATATTTTTAATTTTAATTAAGTTCATCAGACATCACCATATATAATGTGAAATAATAATTATAAAAAAAGAAAATAAACAACAAACATTTGTTGCACAAATGGTGTTGGTGTCAAAATTACATCGTGAAATCATCATTGAAAAGCAGCATGTCGGAATATTAAATTGTATAAAACAAGACAAATCGCTGGTTTCAGCAATGTGTTATTTATTTATTTTCTGTTCGAATTTATTTTTTGTTCGAATCCCGGTGGAGGCAAGCAAACTTTCCTTCCTTACTATCCAAAAATAAATTTTGTCCATAAATTTGTATCGATAATTTTGGATTTGTTTTTCAAACGCTTCCATCTTTCGCTAATTGTGTATTGTAAATTATATTACCAAAAAAAAAAACAGACACCAATTTATTTTTATTTTTTAAAAATCAGACGTTGAAACACAAAAGCACTTTGAACAACAACACGCCTAAGGCCCCACTAGACTAAGTGTTAAACGTCTTAAAACGTGTGTAATGCAAAGTGTATATAACAGCTAATTTGTTTTTCTTCTGTTCCTGATGCCCTTTAGTAAATATATTAACTTCAGAGAGAAAAGATGGATTGTTAAGAAAACGTTGTGTTATTTGTGATTTCTGCTTCAAGACGTTCAAACTGTCATGGCTGCCAAGATGGCGCAGTTGCTCGCGTCGATCACCGCCATACCGTAAATGCCTTGACGATTCTATGATCAAAATAATCTTAACAGCTTTCTTTGGACCAGTTATCAAATAGTTTGATGGTACATTTTGGTGATTTTAAGTCGTTGCACCTATAAAGTCAAATGTTTCTTAAACCTCTTGTAAACGAATGACAATATGACGGACCAGCATGATTGTTAGCACAATCAGGGATATCTAGAACAAATAGAGTATTTCCTCTACTCTCTCCGACAGGCGCTCTTCACTATTAGTTCAGGAGTCGCCGGAATGCACATATTTATAGTGACTATTAATAATGTTTGCAAGCCTACCAGAAAGACTTCATGTTATTTTTGCATCTGTGAACTAACTTGTATACTCAGAGGTGAAGCCATTGCTAGCAGAGCTGTCAACAGACACGTCTTAAGTGCCTTATCGCCCCTTGCCTACGCTAAACATGTCTCGCATAATTACTGTTTAGATGGCGGATACCTTTACAGCGTTAATGTCTTTACCAGTCTTGGCCGAGAACATTAATTTACTTTTAACACCATATCTTCTGTAACGGTAACAGAAAGGCAACAATCTGGCCAGCCCCTCGTCAACAAACACGCTCATTAATCTACTCTATACATTACATTTATCATGTCACTGGTCTCTAATGTAGGCGGCTATTAACCTCACCATGTCACAACTGTTTCAAGAAAAGCTACATATAGACAAGCTATTTGGTTAGGCTGTAAATAGAGAGGATTTTATAATAAGACTTTAAAATTAGCAAAGTGTCAGCCTAAGCATGTCGCTGATTTAGGCACCATACATAAATTGAATGTTATAATCTGCGGTCCTATAATTAAACGATATGAAACACCTACGGTTTTTGTAGCGCCACGTGGTTTCATTTGACTTCGGAATGCTGACGTATGGAAATTAGTCCAATGTCAAATCATGATGAAGCAAGGCATAGACTTAAACCATGTCTTCTCCCATGTCGAATCAATAGAAATTATAAGAGAATAACATGTAAACTGATAGTCCCTTTGCACCTCATTGAAATTAAAATAAAGAAAAAACCTATTCGAACCGAACAGTTTGAAACACTGCCGATAGACTTTGTTTGGAATGACTTCAATACATTTTAAAGGATCCCCATGAACTCGTATAAGCTGGCTTATATGTATTTGGGAAACAGAAATAGAATTTTATAACGGAATTTATTTTCCCATATAGATCGGCTAAAGTCGCCGATATTTATATACACGAAATGGTTGAAATGGCAATATAGCATTTAAAAAATACTAAAGCGAAATTTTACTGATTTAGAAATAGTTACGGCATTTGAAAGACTGAAACGCGAGGAATTAGAGCTTCAAGCGAAAAACTGTTGTTAAAACCATAAGATATCACAATTCAAACATTTGCAATGAGAAAACTTTGGTGAAAGACATATCGAATAATTTAATTTGATTTTAAAGATGATGTTGAATTGAATTGTGAAACTCCACTTTCATGAGATTTTCGGCTATTGAAAATCCCTTATCTATATGTAACACAGTATAATAGTGGTATAGTAATATCACGGAATAAGATACATATATTCTCGGTTCAAACTTATATATAACGGCTGCGTGTCAAACGATCTGTAGTCTTATAGCTTGCTTGTGGTTAATTGGCGGAGACATCGTCATCAGTACACCATGATAATTACATAGCGACCTGCGCATGGCCACTAAATTAAGTACAATGCCGTTTAAGGGTTTCTGTAATAAAAGGCGAAAATCTTGTCGATCACAGCGCGCTATATGGTCTATAGACATTTAGAAGACGACTCGATCCTTAGCAAGCAACTATATGGGAAAACACTGTTGTCTGCTCAACATAAAGTTTATAAAAGGAACAATATCCCCTTTGGTTTCGTCTTAAGGACTCTTAAAACTCCCAAAGCTAAGCCCTTGTTGTAGTGTATGGCGGACTACTGTATAACTTTGTCAGCGCTTCTGCTCTGCAACACACGCTTAATGGCGGAATAATCAGCCTGTTTGCATTCAACAAAGAAAATTGGAATTCACAGTGACTATACTTCAACCTGGAAACTTTTCTCTTTAAGATTGTTTTGTCTATTCGTAAGGATTCTTGACTGATCAGGCGGTAAACCAAAATTTTGGCGGAATAATTGCTGTTCTCGATGATGCGTTAAAAGGGAACGAGTGACGCGAAAAAGACTCCTGTTTATAACATAGCCCAAAGCGAACCCGCGACTAATAGCGGAGAATCAGGACTATAGAAAACAATCCATTCGCGAATCTTTTAAGTGAATTAACTAATTGGCTACGAATTAGTTCTGTACCACAAAGAGAAAAATCAAATAAAAATCAGAGATTGAACTGATTAAAGAAAATCTTTATTTGGTGATAACAGACGGCAAAAAACACCCCAGGCAAAGACATCGGAAATGTCTTTCTTCGTCGTAAGCGGGGGGAAGAGAAAGCAATTAGTGAATAGGAAACTTGGGGTAAATAATATGATAAGAAACATAAGATTTTATACTTCATTAAGACATAAAGCGTATATAACTGTTTTCCAAAGAAAACATAGATCTATTGTTGAGCAATTAATAAATAATTTATATAAAATAAAGACATGCATAAAGCGAGGTTTTCATTTTGCCACTCGGAATCAGCCTAAATAAACGGCATATATTTACTTCGTTTATCGAAGTGATTGAGATGAGTTATTATAGTTCTAGGTATATAATTAGCGGCCTATACAAATGTTACAATTTAACAGTAATCGCCCAGACGTAAACGCATAACGACAGTAGCTATCATTATTTTACGAGAAATGAAACAGATTAATTATTAAAATACCTTTTAAGGTATTCAAAAAGGGTTTCCTCCAATTCTCAATTCAGAATACAAACCTACAAATTATCTCGCTTTGTCTATTTCAGTATGTTCTCGCTTTGTCTATTTCAGTATGTTCTCGCTTAGTATATTCTTGCGGAATAGAGCTATATACCGATGTAGCGTTTGATTACATTTTTCAGCACAAATTTGATTAAATTAGGTTGCTATTGATACAGAATTGTTCGGTTAGAGACCGGCTTTCCGGTCAGAGATGGCGGGCATTCCCCGGCGGTTTCCGGAGACAATTACCAGTAGAGGACTGCCGAACCAAAAGCTGGCCAGAAACGCATTAACTGTCCGTCCTCTGTCTGTTAAACCATTCCGACATCAAGGAAGGTTAACAAGTTGGGAATAATTTCTCAACGGTTATCAAACAGAATCCGTCATTTCCCGTGGAGAAATAAGAGGCGAAGTCAAACTTGCTTTAGGGACTTATAACAATTGGCTTGTCCTTTAAGTAAATTTATCCACTCGTCTCCCAAGTCATTCGCAGCGATTAAATTGTGTCCGACAATTCTGATACCAACAATGCTGGGCATAATTAACCAATAAGAAACACCGTCTGAAAGGGGTAAGGTCGTGTCTGAGTGTGCTGCGATCTGATTAGCTGAAACCTTTATCACCTCGTCCCTTTATTCTGCCTGATTACAGACGGCTGGGTTTTGGCAGTTTTCGAAACTCGAGGGATGACAAAATTTAAGAGCCCCCCCGGAGAAATATATCAGACTACAAGTTGATCACGCTAGGCTGGACATAGACTCCATTTAAGTGTCTGATTTGTTAACAATGGTGCCGATATACTGGCCTTGATCTTGTCGGACAATGAGGAGATGAGAAGCTTCGATCAGTCACGTACTTCAAATCTATTTTAATAATTAAAGACACAAATACGTCATGCCTTACCGCCTGACTAGTTTATTAGTTTGTCAAGTAACCATATAGACAAATTGGTCAAAGTATATACAAGCCCACTCTACGTAACACGATGTTCAATATGACAGCCGCACTGGTATGATACATTTATTTCTGTATTGTTTTTAACACGTTATCTCCCCCTTTGGTGATAACTGATTTCAATTGTTGTTATTATTCGAATAGTAAGATTTAATTTCGCTGTTCTCAATATGATAAATATTTCTAAAAAAAATAAACACACTGACACAGGGATGTCGATTAATTAAAACCAATGTAACATCTCCTGAACTAGATAAATTCCTAGAGACAAGTCGCTAAATTGATCTTAATCTCGAGTTGTAATGAGAAACATACAGTCGTCATGTACGTCGGTATAAGATTAGAGAATATATATACTATAAAGGACGATTTTGGGGACCTTATAATCTATGCGTCAATAAAGAACAAAATAGAATATTATGCCAATTACTGTCTTTATTTTTTGTACATTTTTAGTTTGTTTTCAATAGAGCCGTATATACTAACACCAAAATTAATGACCTAATCAATGTCGTCCCCAAACAATCAATAGGTACATTTCATCAATCAATTTAACAAATATATACTCCGATCACCAGTTTTCGAACACTCAATAAAGTCACGTGACTAATTTAAAAGCGTCCTAATTAACCTACAGACAGGTCTCTGGAGATGCTGTTTTCTCTAAGTTATTCACGAAATACCTCTTTAACATTTAAACTTCATTCTGTTACAAAAAAATACAGAAGAACAAGCGAAATTAATAAAATGTTCGAAAACCGGGGCTGTTCGGAATCCGGTGATCGGACGATAATTCCTCCAGGAAGGCAATCTCTTGCTATATTTTATCCAATCAATCTACGAAATTGAGTTCAGTTTAGCAATTAAAACTCACAACAAATACGTTCTTTATAAACATACGGCAATCTTCAAGCCTCGTCAGATGTACACGCATGGTGGAACTTGGTGTGGCATTTCTCCTTCCCATGTATTTATTCTTAAACACTTTTAATATGTTTGGTGTGAGAAGGTGTATCTGTTTGTAAATGAAGACGGTTATACGGTTATAGTTTTTTTCAAAAGCCGAAAACCATCCTGTTTCAGTGGGGCGTGAATCCCCTTCACGTTAAGGAAATCCTTGCTGGAGGATCAAAGGTTTTGGTGTCCCGTGATCAGCGTCAGTGCATGAAACCGCTAACCTGTGCTACCTCGGACAGGCTAGTTTCCTAAAACAAAAATTCCTACCAATACTTACAAAGGTCTAGTTGTGACTTGGTGAATCGTGTACTGAGTTGTTGTAGATTACCCGTCTCTTGGCCATTTAGACATTAAGTATAAAACGGAAGTTTTCTAGTTTTTATCACATTTCATTCCAGTGTTCAACCACGTACCAGTAATCCACAGTCGTCATTCCAGTTAAAAACTCTTAGATTCCACGCAGTAATAATGATAAAGGGACTTATAAAGTTAACTAAAGAAAATATGTGAAATAGAGACAAAGCCGGAGTCCAGAGAGATAGTATTAAAACTCAGATGAAATGACTGAACATGTGTAATTAAGTAATGCTATCGTATAGTAAGTTTTAAAACATCAAGGAAAATCAAGGGTACGTCTAATGGTTTATTGAGCAAGAGCTACAGTTACCTAAGGTACGAATTATCCACGTGAAAACGATGATAAATACAAATCGACTAATAAAAACGTGTCCTAATATGCACATCACTAATTACAGGTGGGGAGCTGACTGCTAATTTTTCCACTTCGGATGAAACTTCTTCCATATCGATAACTACTCATATGGCTACATTATAAAACACGACATATTAACCTCGAACTGTTTTATTTATTTAGTTTTGTTTCAAAGTTGTTGATTGACTAAAAATATGTGGATCGTTCTCAATTTGGTTCGTCGTGACAAATAATCAAGCAGAAACGAGAAAGTGCGAAGACAATTCGTAATAAGTTATATATTCAACAGTTCAAATCACTTACAGTTTTAAACTACTTTTAAACGAACTCAGTCTATGGAATCATTTAGTAAATTAAATGAACTAGAAATATTAATAAATAAACGTTATATTTTTTTGTCGTTTTTAAAAGTCAGAAACAGCTTAACATAAGACGAATTCCGAGTTCAACTAACTCCCACTCACACGAATCTTGCCTTGAGTTAATAAATTGTTCACACTGTCTCATCTTGGGACGTTTTACTTGTAAACGTTATGTTTGGTTTAGGCAGGCATGTAATAACACTTCCGCATTTTACACCAAAATCCACTAGATAAATATTGCTGAGTAACCTCATTCGGGGCTTCACTGCTCTGATTGCTGCAACCCGAAGGTGTGTAGGTATACATTAGGATTATCATGAATTGACCACTATGACTGGTACTTCGGTGTTATCTTCTGTAGCACATGGAGTGGTGGTCTCCCTTGTTGAACAGCCATCTTTTGTGTCAAAACGTACGAAATGGTCCGTCGCTAAGGCTCGAAGTTGCATATTGTAACCATACTGGTCAGAATATATTTTAAACAATCGTTTGATTCCAGAGTCCGTCGATTTGAATTTCGGAAACTGGGTTATCTCCCTTAGTTTGGCACTTGTTGGGGGTGGAAGTCGGCTGTGGTTTCTTCGGGTCGAGAAAGGTCGTTTTGCCGGAACTGGACCATCCTCCATTGTAGCCAACAGAATCTGTCTGGCGTTCTTACCTTGAATGGTAGATTCTCCGCCGAAGTTTTGTTGTGTCGAAGACATTTTGACAACGAATGGGAATTGGGTGAAGCTACCACAAGAACTCGTAAGAGGATCTGGACGTACTCGAGCATGGCGACAAATAGGAGTCAAAGCTCTGTGATACATTGTCTTTTCACGGGATATGGAGAAGAATGTCGGAGCGCGTGAAACACTTTTCTCTGTGATTCCCAGACTAGTATGAAAGTCTTTACCTCGGCGCGTCCATTCTAGGGCTGTCAAAAAGAACTCATTGTCCCTTAAAGCCGCTGACGCCTGTCCATTGCTGTAGAGAATATAGGCAGAAGCGTAATGACAAAGTTTACATGCCAATAACAACGCAGTGTATCCCATACAGTTCCTCACATCAATGTTAAGTCCAAATTTCACAATGACTTCTGTTAACATTTCCACAACGTTTGGATTGCCACTGACAGTAGCATGGTGTAATGGTGTAAAGCCGTCATTATCGGGGTCATTGAGATCCAACACGTCCTCTTTCAGGATCGACTTGACGATGTCTTCCCGACCGTTCATACAGGCATAACTCAACGCCGTTCTACCCATATTGTCACGGATGTTCAAGTAGGTACCAGACGAAATAAAGATTTTGGCCATTTTGAATCCATAGTCCTCGGAGTCTAAAATACAGGCAAGCATCAGAGGAGTTCGACCGTTCACATCTCGAGAGTCGACACTGCTATTGTGTTTGGCAACAAGGAGACGGACTTGATGAAGTCGTCCGTCCAAAACCGCCTGATGTAACGCTGTTTTAAGGGGGCGTCGACGTGGCGATGAACTGGAATGGACGGTAGACGCCATGGGGCTCTTGTCCCGTTACGTTCTTCCTTGCACTGAATTCTCAAATCGACTGTGTTTCACTTCCTGACATTAGGCTTGTTGTTAACATAAACTAGTAACCAAGCACACCATGCCAAACCTCGAATAGGGTAGAATTATGGGTTTAATATAACGGTTTATATTACTACTCGGTTGATCGACCCTTGTTATGTTCCTATGAATTTCCAGCCTTGTCCAAAATCGCTCATTCGCAACCAATTAAGTCTTACTACAGATCTATGTGCAAATGCTCGATTATATTATACAGTGTTCTTAAAGCTTGAGTGAACATTGCTTCTACAGTCTACCTGCATGGGTGTTACTCTAAGCCAGGTGTTCTCATTAAAATGACCCCACTTTATGTAAAGGTCAAACGTTGTGGTAATATTAAGTCATGTATTATAGAAATCCACATGTCTTATTACAGCAGTACATTAAATTATACCCTCGAAAACCCTTAACTCAATAATGTTCTTAACAAACAATATTTTGAACGGAACAGCCTTTTGGCCGGTCGAAGGGCGTTATACAAATCCATTACTAAATCATTTCGCTAAGTATGGTGAACTCAAATGATTTATAACCTTGGGCTGCTTTTCTCTCTCTTACACTAATTTATATCTCATTAAATATTCAATTAGTGAGCGACCAACTGGTTACAAATATACAAGACGAAGTTTTGCAGCTGAAGACAGGCGAACAATAAAAGACGTGAATTTTTCTGTTATATTGCTGCCGTGTATATATATTTTATAGACCTTCTATATAAGGTGTGACTAACTACCATGCCAAAATTGCATATCAGCAATCATTCAGACGAAGCCAGCAATTATTTCGTCTTTCTTGATATTTTAATAATTTTCTGTGATTTTTCTTCACTTAAACCTATATTTCCTTTATCTCTCTTAACGAGTCTTTCTTCCTTATATCGTAACTGACCGTATGATCATTTCTGTTAAATTTGTTTTTTCTGACTTTTTTTCCATTCTATTCTATTCGTCTTGTCGTTATAATATTCACCTTCTCGCATAACTTGTCCTCTCTATTTCCTTTGTTCAGTTCATCCCTGCTACATCGCTTACCCCTTTCTTTCATAACTTCATACTGCCCGTCCGTCCGTCTGTCCCTCAGATAGCCTACTTTTGTCCAAAAGTTTGGGAAATTATTTCTTCCGAAGGATCGTCTATTCTTAAGGTTTTTTTCACATGTCCATTCTTACCCATTCCTTTCTCGTTTCCTTCATTCCAGTTCATTGTCATCTGTTCATTTTTATTTCAAACTTCCCTGCCTCTCCAACTATTTTAGGGTATCGATCCCTGTCAATTATACATGTAACACTAAGTATTATGTGCGACTACGTTTTAATGTTTGCAATTTAAATCTTTTGTTGTTTACCATTTGGCCACAGTTTGGTAGCCGGCTACAAAAAAAGCTTAGGGTCTTACATTCTTTTCATATGTTTATCCATATTTATCTTTCCATTCAGGTAATAGTAAATATTTATTTGCATGCACAGATGCAGGATTTAAACATGGTTTTCGTTTTAATTTTGGATGAGATATTTGTTATAGAAAGCTTTGGCAATACGGTGTTATTACTAGATATAATAAAGACTATTTATTTGAGCGACAATATATTTACTCACACCAATTACACATGCATTCATAGATGCACGGCGTATGTTTACTTAATGTACGCGTTCGTATTTGATAACTCTACTTTGTGTGACCCGGGACCAACACAACGTTAACCGTGGTATGATCCGGAAATACCAAATACATACAGACATCATTTGTTTCTGATATATTTTCTTTCTCGTGTTGACATAAATTAGTTAGTATGGCTTACATTCAATAGTTTTCGCCGCGAAAACAAAAGAAGTCATAATGTTAGAACGCGAAGTCCGCTGCCGTATGTTAGAAACAATAATAGTCGGCAATAGGAAGGCTCTCACATTTAGATACACCCGATCTTATTGCACGAGACGACAGCACGTTCTGTACACTATCAACATTACTAAAAGATTAACTCTATTTAATCGGTTATACGAAAACTATAATCCAACCATAATAACCAAAACGGACTCAGAGACCCTCTATTTGTATTTATCTACCAAGAGCTATTATACATTTGTCGTTTAATATACACACGTGCAATAGAGGCGGGGCTTTCGTCCCAAGGTCTATATCGTGATTAATGTAGGGTGAATCACCCGGATTATCTGACAAAGAAATTTAATAGAAAGCGGCTATTACTTTCGCAAACAAACATGGAATCGACCAAGCAATTAATGTTAATGGATCAAACAATCAATCGAGCGATCAACTAATAACTCTTAATTAATCGATCAATCAATCAATCAATCAATCAATCAATCAATCAACCAATCAATCAATCAATCAGTCAATCAATCAATCAATCAATCAATCCAAGTAGGTGTAATGTGTTTTAGCGAAGGAAAATATCAGCAAATGAGGTGTGTAAATACCATGTGTACCAGACAGTTAATTACATATAGGTAGTTACTTTGGAACACTAATCCACATATTATACTTGTAGCACGCTAGTCACGAATCTTATCTATCTACATTGGTCACTAGAACATATGACCTTGTTTATTTAACTACTTTATACTGGTATATAGCTTTCAACCTCTCATTTTTTAGTCAATTTACACCTGATGACTATACAGGCATATGTATCAAAACGTTCTGTTCTATCACAAAACAGGAAGTGGCTAACCAGAAATTGTATAATAGAGATAACTTTTATTTTTTTGGTCCAAGATAATAAAAAATTGTGTTTATTCCAGTATTGTTGCTCTCTCGCCATGATGGAAGACTAACGTGACTAATCCAGGATTAACCTTATCACACACATTACTGATTTTAAAATGGCACCTTGTAGCCACGCGGGTATGAAGTTAGTCGGCGGGTCGTCTCACTGGTGTAGGCCTATATATACTCTGCAGCTTCGTTTATACCGATCACGAGTCCGTCTATCGACAAAATACCATGGACCTGAAAAAAAAATCTCATTTATAGTCATGAGTCTTGGGTCAAATTATAAGATCTTGTTATTTTAAAAGTTACTTTATATGAAAACATGTCGTTGTCTTGGACAGAATAAACAAGTACATACATGATCACATCAGATAGCGTATATATGACACTGGATGTGATCAGGTATATACATACAAGTTCTTTAAGTGGTATTTGTAAGTTAAATAACATAAAGCAAGTAGGAATTTTAATATGGAAATTAATTTCTTCGTTTATTGGTCAACCACGAAGAAGTTATCCATATGAAATCCCTATACGTATTGTATATACATAAAGGCCATGTTCCAGTGCCCACTTCAAACGGCCTGAAGAAAATCGTCATTCGGATCGCTTCTAAAATAAAATTATCCACTAGGTCGGAACCTGTTTAGGACTGTTATCCACTAGGTCGCGACCTGAAGAAAGTTGGCCCGTGGGTCGCAACCTGAAGAAAGTCCTCCCGTGGGTCATGACCTGAAGAAAGACGTTCCCCAGGATGCGACCTGAAGAAAGTCGTCCTTTGTGTTACGACCTGAAGTAGACTATCCCGTGGGTCGCGACCTGAAGAAAGTCCTCCCGTGGGTCATGACCTGAAGAACGACGTTCCCCAGGATGCGACCTGAAGAAAGTCGTCCCTTGGGTTACGACCTAAAGTAGACTATCCCGTGGTCGGGACCTTGAAAAAATCGTCCCCTGGATCGTCGCCTGAAAAAAGATGCCCCCGTTTCTTTACTGGTAGAAAATATGTTCTTTGGTAACGATGACAGCAGAAAACTTTTTTTTAAATAAATCCAATCTTATCTAATTTTAAATGAATCTAATATAAATAGAGGTAAAATATAGCACTAAGTGATTAATAAACTAGCAAATTAGCTGCGCGGCGTCAACTAAAATCCTGTTAAAACACAGCTTGAAAGCACACCTGTTATCGGGTGACTATATTTCCATTTTATGGAGTGAGCGTGAGTAGATTTATTGGTGCAGCCGCTTGTGTTCACAGAAACAGCAATTAATTCGCCTGCTCCACTAACACTTTTCAAATTTACGATCACCTTGAAATAATAATAGGAGGGTGGTTGTGGTTGAGAAGTATGATCATTCACTGTGTTCAATCAGTCAGAGCGCTCTACAAAACAAACATATAAATAGACGTCACGAGGTCAGGTAAAGATTTAGATTTAATACAGGCCCGTTTTTCTGTAAACAGCATCGTAAATCACAATCTATTGCTCTTTTATTAATAACATTTCTTTACCGCCTTTGAAAACGTGAATATATTTGTATATCTCTCTAATCAAAAGGGTGATATATCTTTTACAATGTACACAAACTGCCATGTTTCAGATCACTTCATGCTGCTACGCGAGAATTCTCTACTCGGCAGAGCTCTCGAGCACATAGCTTTGAAAGTACGGCTGTAAATTTTGTCGTAAACTTCACGACCAGACTGTGACATAAAAAGACATAAAGCGCCCGTCCAACAACTGAACTTTGTCCGACGAATAAACAAATGTTGTGTAGGAAGATATCGACTAAATGTACATTGTATATCTTAAGAAATACTATAAATAACAAATAAGATTGACAAGTGTTATAGGATGATATAGAGCACACCATGACATACCGATCATGGTCGTCTAATGGTTCGAGCACCTGTTATAGGTAATCGATTATCGGCTGTTGAACAGACTTACTATTTATACACACACTCAATACTTTCGGAGAAGGTTCGGATCCATACGTGTTTGTCGGTTGTTGATGCGTAGTTTGGGAGGGGACTCTTCTTTATATTTATTTAATTAATTATTTAAAATATTTTCAAAGTTACCATCCATCTAAGTTAACTCTAACATAGATTTGTCTTTTTTTTCTTGGAAACTATAACGATAAGTACAGCGCTAAATCTCAATGAAACAAATACCTTGGTGTAAAATCTCAAGGGTTTCCTGACATACTCACGGCATATTTGTGTAAAATCAGCAAACATATCAGCTTTGCTTTCAGAAAACATCTCATGCTATGTCAACTAATTAAAGTTAGCTTCAGATGTTTTCTGAAAGCTAAGCTTTTTGCTAATTCTACAAAAAGTACTGAAAGCGTATATAGGAACCTATATACTGTATGTTAAATACTCACAAGCAGTAAACATCGCCATTCTTCAGACCTGCTTAATAGCTTTGGTACCGTAAATTAAAGCTGTGGCTATATACATACACAGATTTAAGAAATATGGCCAATGATAGGAAACACAATAATTGGACAGCTGTAAAACGACTCCTTGCATAACGCCACCCGGACTTAATACCTATAGCAATAACCAAATCATTCTATAATAGAGATCAAATGCCTATCCGTCGTGTAAGATATACGTGAATTTTGTAGTTCCGGGTTAGGGTTAATACTAAACCTTATCCTAACTCTAAAGCCCAACACAAACCTAACCCTAAACTAAACCTAAACCTGACACTGAAATTCACGTCATATCTTACATAACGGACTGACCGATCAAATAAATACTCTCTTTCGTCAAGACTGACTGCAAAGGTAGGCGGGTCATTTAAATTTAGATGTACAGTGTGTGTAGTTATACAACTTGGGTTATTGTCAAAGGACTTTTTTTATTACTGAAAGAAGAAGAAAGTTTGAATTGAGGGAGTGATACGGTAAGATATAGTGCAATTTTGTTTCTCATCCTCTAATAGCCTTCGGATGAAATAGCTACTCTTTTCTTATTCTTTCTCTGTACATATAAGATTCATTTGGCTTTAAGTATGTGGCGATTCCCAGCCGAACCCACCTTTCTGGGAACCATTACTACAACAACAACAAAAATGTGTCCGTGATAAAAGCCAGGCAGTGATTTACGAGCTCCATCCACTCCCGAAAGCCCAAAAACACGAACGCCACCGATTGTAAATTTATGTTTAATAAACCAACAATAAATAAACCGATGAAGCCTACATAATCAGACTGATTATCCAAGTACATCGTATAAAACGCAAACTTTCAATAGAAGCCAACTGTTTCACCTATTAACCAAGCGATTTATTTTCCCACCAGATTGAGCGCATTATAAGCACATGGAATCGCATTGTGTTCTAATAGCAACAATATGGGGATTTGGAGAGGTATTGTACCGGCGATAACCTAGAGTAATTATTTCTTCACAGGTTAATCTGTCCACGAGCTCTTTATGGACCTCTTACACTGGTCGAACAGCAGTTCTCCCAACAATGGCAGCTTTTAAGATTTGGGGAGAAAGCGAACTTCTAAAAACAGCTTTTGTTACACGGCTATAGTTTAATGTTGCAAAAAGCCAGGTAAGCCCCACCTTTATAAGTGTTATCGCACCTGAGCACCGAAAAGGTAAGGCTAATTAGACTCTGATTAGCCCCGAGTAAAAAAGACCACCTGAAGTGGGAGCAGGTACAATCGACGCTCTTTAGTCGGAATCTCTGTCACAGCGCCTCTCTCCAAAGCTGATATGAGAAATGGTGAACAATTGGTTCCCGAAGTGAACTGTGAAAGAGCCTCATTCGCTGTACAAGACACTTCAAGCGTTTTCATTTACAATTTTGCTGAAGGATACTTTAAGTGCGTGAGTTGTGCCTGCTGAGCTAGGACGCACCGTTCCACAAAAGACCCTATACAAAATCATTTAGAATAGGGAATATATAAATCGAACTACATAGGCAAACATTTATAGAATATGTCAATCTTTACGAGTCTTTAGCAGGGCTGCGAGCGACCTCGCTGACAGAGAAGGTCACTCACTCAATTAGGCAGAATTCGCGGGTATCAACCACTCCACCGTGCCCTTACAATGTTCAACTTTTTAATACATACAAACAAGCCGGCCAAAAAACACTCGGCCCTTTTCAGCCGTATTTGTACAGGTGGTTTTAGTCTATTGGTAACAAAGCTGTTCAGAAGTAGAGTTTTATAATCTTGCAAAATGGAAATAAAACTGCTTTCTAAGTGTCTTTTTATTCGCTGTCATATAGTTTTTCTGTTGACTCAAGCATCAATAGCAACTCGGAACGCTATCATATTTTTGTTACTCTCGCCCCCAGCCCACACGGAGGTTTACTTGTCAATATTTTCTCAACGCTAAAGCCCCGTATTTAAATAGTTTATAAGTAGATTTTGAACAGTATAATAAGATTTTATTCTCTGTCAGAAGGGTGGGTCTCTGTTCTGTTGTAAATGAGCAACCACCTTCTCAACTTCACTCTGGATCTACAGCACACCCTCGTCTGAAGTGCTGATGTACATAAGTGCGGATCTCCAAATCACTGAACGGCTCCCATACACTGTAGGAATCAGCTGTGAATCACTCTCAGGACGCACCTGAACTTAGACACTATGGTTTAAGTGAGGAAGGACCAACTAGACATGAATAAAAAACAAAGAGACAATAAAAGAATAAGAGAGCGGCTGGATCTATTGGACGAGCAATACAACAGATTGAATTTGCCATGAATTAAGCAATTAACTAATTATCAATTTATTGACAGAGATTAAGCTAAAAAAAAGGTTAATATTTGGCAATATTTTTTTCAACTTTTAGGATTCAATGTTTAAGAAAAGCTCTAGATTTCCTTAAAACTATAAACGCAAGGTATTCACATTGAAGTTATTTGTAGGTATATATGAAGCAAGTTGAAGCAGGCCTAACGGGAAAGAAGAACATTTCGACCAAAATTAACTAAAACTATTATGCACTCTTTTTAGAGAATTAGATCATTTATATGTACGTTTACCTATTTAATGTTACTTTGAAAGCGTTCACCTCCATCAAGCAGAGGCTCATAAATCGTTGCATCTTCCCTCGTGGTTTCTTAGATACGTCGTCTGTTGACTCTAAATTTAAAAACCTCTCAAAGACTCGTGAACGTAAGAGGCCTGATTTGTTTATAAACCTGATCCCGAATTCTCACATTTATTTCTCTTTGATTGTGCAGATAGTATGAAAACGTCAACACTAGGAGAGTGAAATAGTGGTGGGGTGACTTTAAACTCTGAGATGGTCATCTTCGATAGAAAACCTGACATATTGTCTTACGTTATCGCGTGTATCAAAATGGATATATGGCAACAGGTGACCTTGACCTGACCCTTAGTGGTGGCGGACTCTGAATGTCCCTCTGCGATTGAAGAGTTCCAACTGGCGTGAATTAGGAAAACTTCTGTTTAGAAGCTATAATCTGTCAACACCTTATATAGGGCTTAACGCAAACTACCTTCATTGTATAAATATTGTTAATACTGTTTTGGCAAAGCTGTCCCCAGTCATATATCAAGCTACTTCTGACGTACAAACGACTCACCAGATTCGGAAACTTAAGAAAGATGACCAGTTTTACAGACTCCGTATCATGGGCCAAATCTAACCCCAAATAAACACATCCCAGCATTAATGACACAAACAAACGTGATTCTCCTCAACTGGTCTCTTCTTGCTTCTGCCATTCATAAACACTGTCGCAATAAAACTTCTTTCTGTGAGCTACGTTAGGAAGTATTCAGAAGGGCACAAGAGAACCTTAAGTTGATGGTATGTAATGAACAACACTTTACCTATCGTAGCTATTCTCTCACTCGCAAATTCACAGGAATAGCGATAAATGATATCACCGCTAACAAACAATTTGTAATTGGATGAAAACAACCACACGTAGAATTTTGAATGCTGTCTCGCGATATTTCCCTAATATTGTGTTATAAATTTGTTATTTCTCGTTCAACACTAATATGGACAAAATATATATACATTGATTTAACGCCTTATTAAAATAGAACGAAAATTACAAGTAACTTTAATTGTAAAAAAATCAAATCAAATTTTGTTGGAACTGAAATATAAATCACTGATATAATTTATTCATTATTGCATTGTTCTTCTCGCTATTTTAATCAATTTTATTTCAGTATCTCTGTATAGTAAGCCAGTAAGACAATTCGTGGCTTAATAACGTTTTGATGGGAGATTTGATACCATATGATATCACCATAATGGATACGCCTTTCCCAAACTGAACTTGAATTATCTTCTTTTTTTTTAAAAAATAAATAAATGACAATCTTCGGTGTGTTATGAGTTGTATTGTTTTTTTTTAAATTCAAAACTGACAAAAATCATTATTTGAATCCTCAAGGAATATGCATTTCTTTTGTTATATATATATATATATACATGTGTTGAATAAATGAAGAGAGAAAAATGTGCTTTCCTCCACCGGGATATATAGAAATATATAGGAGCAAATTTGTCTTCATTTATTCCAAATATTTATAGGATTTTCTCTCTTCATTCATTCAAAACATGTACGAATCGTTAAAAAAAATAATGAGCTTATTACTACTTATATTGGACATGTGTCTAAACTTATGCCATTTTTTGTTCAAAGTTTCTCAAAATTTTGGTCGACAAGACTTAGAAGTATTGATAAATAAACATAGTTTTGATACTAATCTATACGATGCATATTATACCAGTATTCCGGATGTGGATGTTTTGTTATCAAAATAATTTTATCGACTTTATCTACCGATTATAATAACAGTTTTGATGCGCTCTCCGACACTCGCTCGGTTTTGGTTTCTTGGTTTATAGACAACATCGGATCGGTAAAACACCCGGAGTGGATTTTACCGTTGTGTATATCCAAATTAAATAAACATTTGGGAAGGTGCTAGAAGCCGGTGAAAAGCTAAATAGCACTGAACGACGGTGTCTTAATCAGAGTTGTCTATAGAAAGAACAGCTAAGCTAACAACAGGGAAATGGTCATTGGAAGATTTGTGCAAAGATAATGGGAACGTTCGTATCTTTTACAAGTCCGATATTTCCTCTAAAGAGCTTTGTTCTTTGATTATCCGTAAAATAAACCGCGCGCCACAACCACCGCATGGAACTTGTTCATTTTCCCGGCAGACTTTACAACAGATTATTTTCCTTGCCTTCTCTTTCTTTATATGTGGCCACTTTAGAAGAACCTTCCATTAAAATATAACATTTCAAACAAGCTGGCTGGATAAATACACAAGCGGTATGTGGCGAAGTGAATTAGCCTGGTCCCCCATCATTCTCTCACACTGCACACTAGAAGCACACGGGTAGTTTATTTACCCCAGTCAAGGCCAAAACGGTCACTTTAGAGATGCTGTCCGATAAAATGATACAAGAAACATTTATTTCCCATTCCTTACGAAGTCTTTGATGCTAGTTGCTGCCTGCTCCACGTGTTATATCATACAAATACACACATTAACGTTGTTTAGCCTAAAAGCATTGGTCCATTTCTAAATAGATACCGGTAGTTTGGTTTTAAAATTATTGATCCATTTCTTATTAGATAGTTTGGTTTTAAAATTATTGATCCATTTCTAAATAGATAGTTTGGTTTTAAACGCATTGCTCCATTTGTAATAAGATAGTTTGGTTTTAAACGCACTGCTCCATTTCTTATTAGATAGTTTGGTTTTAAACGCATTGCTCTTATTGTAATAAGATAGTTTGGTTTTAAACGCATTGATCTATTTCATATTAGATAGTTTGGTTTTAAACGCATTGATCCATTTCATATTAGATAGTTTGGTTTTAAACGCATTGCTCCATTTCTTATTAGATAGTTTGGTTTTAAACGCTTTGATCCATTCCTTATTAGATAGTTTGGTTATAAACGCATTGATCCATTTGTAATAAGATTGTTTGGTTTTAAACGCATTTATCCTTTTCTTATTAGATAGTTTGGTTATAAACGCATTGATCCATTTGTAATAAGATTGTTTGGTTTTATACACAGTGATCCATTTCTAATTAGATAATTTGGCTTTATTATTATGACCAGCTCGGATACGTCTAAATCTCATCGGTGATTCACTGTTGTAATTAACTATCCGTCTATTGTGGATTGAAGTGCTCATCAGAAGCAGATATTTTTAGTAAAAAACATCCATCACGTATGTTATGAGATCTCACATGATTACAAGAAAAGTTACAATGAAAAAAATATAACAATTATTATCTTATTATCAATTATTAACAATTATTATTATTATTGTCTTGGATGATGTTCTTAAGACTTACAACTTCTGCTTTAGCCCACACTTGGAGATCTTTAGCAATGTAGTTAGGTCATTCTTATATCACCCCTGTAAAAATATAGCATGTCTTTAGGTTACTGCCCAACATTCATTATATAAATATAGGGCTATATTTTTATTTTTGACTCATGTTAACATTTATCCCGGAGAACCTTTATTGTTCCTGTTTATCTGTGTTTTTGTTCCTTATTATCTCTGATTATTCAGTGAATGTACGCCCTTCAATCAGATTATTCAACATTGTTGCATGCAAATTAGTTTAACGAAAGATCCAAGACATTGACTGGACATGGGCAATCGATTATGTATTAGTCATATGTTGATGTTGGCCATTACCTAATTACCCAACAGTACGTTGATATTTATATGTGGGTGTGTCGATGTTCATTTCAAATTATTTATCCACGGGGATGTTGTTGGGTGTTTATTTTGTGAACCAACTTTAATCATTAAACTGTAGCAAACAAATTTTGTTATTGAAAGTCATATTTTTTTAGACCGTGTTACGTTAAATAACAATCATTACAAAAAAAACCATTGCGTTTCACTTTAACGTCTACAGTTTTAGTCTACAAGAACTTCCAGGGCGCCAGTTTATACCTGCATGTCACCTATACCGTCATTTCAGTTTAAGAGTATGGGAGATTCTGGGGCACCCGTTCACTGTAGTGTCACATAAAGCGTCTCTTCAGTTTCAGAGGCGGACAACTTCTGGGGCACCCGGTTGCTGTCGTATCACATAATGCGTCTCTTCAGTTTCATAGGCGGACAACTTCTGGGGCAAACGGTCACTGGCGTGTCACATAATACGTCTCTTCAGTTTCAGAGGCGGACAACTTCTGGGGCACCCGGTCACTGTCGTGTCACATAATGCGTCTCTTCAGTTTCATAGGCGGACAACTTCTGGGGCAAACGGTCAATGGCGTGTCACGAATACGTCTCTTCGGTTTTAGAGATTGACAGCTTCTGTGAGACCTGGTCATGTAGTGTCACATGCATAAACGTCCTTGCAGTTTTACAGTCTAGGAAATTCTAGGGCACCCGGTCACTGGCGTTTCACCTTCACGTCTCTTCAGTCTTAGGGGCTGACAACTTCTGGGACACACGGTCACTGGCGTGTCATTTTAACTTCTTTTTCAGTTTTAGTCTATAAGACCTTCCGGGGCGCCTGTTTATACCTGCATGTCACCCATATGCCATTTCAGTTTAAGAGTATGGGAGATTCTGGGGCACCCTGTCACTGGTATGTCATCTAAACTTCTT
>JAVFBX010192536.1:0-13275 GCA_034783855.1 Mopalia kennerleyi
TGTTGTGAAAGGATTTCTCAAAAGCATAACACCAATCCTAAACTACTGCATTGTTTATGATTTGATGATATACCGGTTTCTTTTTACAAGAGATGTAATTTTAAATATGCCATTGAAAACATAAAATATCATATGGAGAACACTGAACGATATAGTAATACACTGGGTATGGACTATAGACAGTATATAACCCAATGGTCTCGGGTTCCAATCCCGGTGGAGGCAAGCAAATTTTTCTCTCTTCATTTATTTAAAATATATATAGAAGAGACGAATAAACAAACAAAAAAATAAACAGACAGACACACACTCACACACACAAATAAATAAAAGCATAAATCAATCAATAAATAAATAAATTAATTAAAATAAGTCATTATTTAATTTCCCTTGTCTGTTAACCAACAATATAAACCCAGTATCCGATTTGTATGCTAGATTGAATTTATGAATAAATTAACAAATGACAAAGGACTGAATAGAACATAAGGGCATTCGCTAAAGCTTTACACTTACAGGCAAACAAAGACGCGATGAAAAGTTATTATGTACACGGTATGGCTGGATAGAACTGATAAAAGCTTTGTTGTTGCACAAAAATTAAGGGTATTAATGGTAACAAAAAGAAAACCCATTTGGATATTTTGCACCTCATTATCCACTGTTTTCGCCCTTCTATTGGGATATTAACATTACACTATCAGTAAATATGGTCCATTGAGCCCGTCGTAGACAAAGCACAGAGGTAATTTGACATTGTGTGTTTCCATACTTCTGAGGACGTACCATCTCCCAATAGATACTCTCTCAACAATAGCTGGATTGAGCACACCATGACCGCGCGGACAATTATGCCTGTTTCACAACGGGACAGACAACAGAAGCAAAGTCCCGAGGCGATGATAAAGTTCAGACTAACAAGCTTTCATTTGGTGAACATTTTCAGCACACAATAGCTCAAATGGGGGAATATTCGCCGGCGAACAGCCATTCCCCTCCGAGACGCAATGTATCCACAATCAACACACAAAGGCATTTAACGAAGCAGAAAATGTTTGTGACATTCATCCTCACAATGTGTTGTTTTATTATATAATCAAAGGGGATTTTTGGTGAGTGCTTTCTCGTCAATCATTGAGACACTTGTGCGGCAATAATACCTCAAAGTTACAACTATCACGCCTTCCCATTGCCAAGAGTTTTATTCCGAGCTAATCTGTCTTACATCCATCGGCAGATTAATCGCATATAAATAGAATTACAGCCACGCCCCCTGGTGGATAAAATGACAACGTTTCGAGTTAAAGCGCTAATAACATATGTTGAATGTAATACTCTAGTTTAAAATTTGTTTGCCTTTGTAAGGCACTATTGGTGTATATATAGAGAGCTGTGTACATATGCAATACTCTCATTGAGTTGATTCAATACCCCGATCATATCTCTCTTTTTTTTACAACACTTTACCCATTTCCATAATGGATTATCGCTGTCCGTTCGTAACACAACATCTGATTGGTAGCGCAGAAGTTCCCACGCATCCAATCAATCGCTTGGAAGCCGAGTTCGATTATAGACGATTAATCCGCCAAGGGTTTAGACGGTCGAGAGATTCCGTCGTATCGGTGTACCAAAAAGGTCAACAAGATTCTTACGCTGTTTTAAACAACACAAATGTATTATTATGTGGACAGCTTGGTAACTTGTTGGGTGAAATTTTTGAGCTAGAACCTGTTCTGACTTACATATTGAAACGTTATCCCAAAGTGGGGCGCAGAGACAATAAAATATTCAGCAAACAACTGAACGTTCAATTTGTTACGGTCATGTTGCCGTTGCTCGGTTGTCAAAGACGTGTTGGACTACTGATTAGCCATCGATGTGCCGTTGACAGACACGAATACCTTATTGCAAGTCGGTAAATTATTGAGTTACAACAAATAACTTCCTTCACCTCGGAGGTGGATTTTAACGGTGTTTATTCCAGGGTTTTCACCGTATTTAAGTGAAACATAGTAATAAGTGGGCACAACATCGTCATGTAAGTGAAATATTGCTGAGTACGAAATTAACCCGGCGTATACCAAACAAACAATCTATGGATTTATCAGACGGAGACAATTCAAACAATCGCATTTTTAAAGAACTACACTATGTCCTTCTAAGTCAGCTAACAGTATCATATAGGAATTTGATTTTTATTTGTGTCACTTTATGAGATTCAAATTTCAGATTGACATTTGATTTAATACCGTTTATATAATGAGACCACCTTTTTTTTCAGACCACCTATACAATATCCCAGTCTGGATGGAATACCTTATTCTAACAGATGAAATTTGTTACGTTAGTGTTGATACAAATCGCATAACATCACTATATCGGAAAATAGAGTTCTGATATAGCAGCGGTGTGATCGGTTTGTAAATAGATTTCTGAAGAGCCTCTTATTTAGGAGCGTGTGTGTCAACTGGCGGACGTGTGAACTAAATGACCTTTCGTTCGTCTCTGACATTTTGTCTAGCTAGTTAGCTAATATATACAACTTATAGGATTTATAGTTGGCCACTTATTACGCCTCAATGTTCCGATAATAGATGTTAGCGTCACACCATTGTTTGCCACTCACGTAAATAACTACTTAAGAATTTTTATGGCATCAAGGACTTTGAAATAATAGAAAGTATGCCCTATTAAATCGGATAGCTGAATAGACTTAAAAAGGTTGTATATCATAACTTGGTCTCGTTCTATTTTACGACAACCGTTAGCGAGTTCGATTAGGTCAGCATAGACTTCTGCTAAGAATAAAATGTGCTCTCTGTACACGTGCAATGCTAGTTACTGTTATAACTAACTGGGTTCCACAAGTCTCGCGAAGATTGGAAAAATCCCGATTAAATCCTTTCCGTTTTTTGGTATATTTGGTATTTTACACAAAATGCTAATATTGTAACCGGTTTTGTTGCTATATATAGCGACATGCTCCCTGTGTTAGGGGTTCAGTAAAACGATTTGCACGAAGTATGCTTGTGTCTAGTGTTCTTTCACTCTATAGTTCGTAAGTCCTACTAAGAACGACATATATTATCGCTGTCTTCGCGACAACAAGTGCTTAATATCGGATCTGTGCTCTGTGGAAGCTATATATTTAGAATAAACGAAGAGAGAAAAATGTGCTTGCCTCCACCGGGATTCAAACCCGGGACCTTTGCCCAACATTCTACCGACTGAGCTGATGAGGCTCCCGAATTAAAGGTATATGACTGTACCGGTTTACGTAGACATTTTCACAGTCGCTTTTCAGCGTGAAATAGCGTTAAGTACGTCATTTAACCCCAATCAATCAATCAAACAAACAAACAAACGTACAAACGCATTTAACACCGTCTGTTCCTCTATGCAGCAATCAAATATCAAGTATGAATATAATGGTATATGCTCCCTTCTGGCACAGTTACAAGCGAATGAAATAATATACAGTCACGATAAACATATCATAGGGAAATTGAAAAACTACTTGCCATTGTTCACAACCACTTGTTCATCTGTTTGAAAAATCAAGACTCCATTTCTAAAATGTATTTCATTTATGAAATCTTCTGAAAGGATTTTTCTGACCTTACAATTGAAGACAAACCTGATCCGAAATGAGATTACTGGCTTTTTGTTATTGGGCCAAGTAAAATTGTACATAACATGGTAATGATCTGAGTAAGATTACCTGCTATTATCAACATTACTAAAGTTAATATAATTATAGCTTCTCAACACTAGGAATACCTTTGGCAGCTGTTTTATCGTATTGTATAACATCATTACGATATCCGGGGTAAAAAAAAGTCTTGTAACAGAGATTGCTGCCATTTCTCGTAAAAATAAAACAAAACTAAAATCGATACTGTTTTGCTTATTTTATTTAATAGAGCGTTTTGAAAGCTCTTCTAATTTGCACACTTTTTCAGAATGCCAAACAATTGCATGGCCCAAGGTCGTCCCCGATACCAGAGCCCAGGTATAGCTCTTACCTGGAGTGTCCGCGCACGTATAAAACAAACCTTATCAAAAACAATGAAGTTAATGTTATTCAGTTTTTGAACTTTATTGTTGAGTAATATTTCTTTTTGTTTTAAATTTATTACTACGTAAGAGCAAGTAAAGACTTTGTGTCTGCGGGTAAATACTTGAGACAATCTTAAGTGGTCGACAATCCCGAATTATCGCCATCAAAGTACTGCTATAAAACACTAATAGGACGGTTATATCTCCCCTACTGAGTTACTTCATCACGTAATCAAAAAGCAAAGGTTCAGCTATTCTTTCTAAGTTGACAGGGGCACATTCTCCTTGTAAATATTTCGTGGCAAATTCGGTTAATATTATAGTTGGAATATCGCGGTACCTCTCACAGTCATCAGTGCTTCCTGGGTGGCCGGCTTCATATGTTAAAGCTGTCAGAGATTTGCGAGATTGCCAGTTGATTCCATCGGACTGGTTTCAAACTAAGTATTAAGTATGAAAGAAACCACGCTATTGTTCTTTGCTGCGCACACATTCACATCTTCTCTGTCTTTTTCCTTTCTGTCTTTTAAATTGGCATTTCAGATGATTCGTCTACATCGTGATTTACTGGTATATTCAACTTTAAATTATAAATTTTACCGTATAAGGAATAAATACAAATGCGTAATTAATCGAACAATACCATCTTGTAAAGTCAATGGATTATGCAAAGTATTGGAACGTTAACATTGTATATGCCCGCAGAGTACCAAGTGAGCCCATGGCGAAGAATAGTCATCACACTCCCTACAATAGGTTCACTGTGCATTCATGACAGCGGCGAAGCCGTTTCGCCAAGGTGTTCCGTGAAACAAAAAAGTAGTGCCGTGCCACAGTGTAGCTCGAAATAAAACTCTTGCCCAGAGAAGATGTGCCACACACGTATGTGAACGTATAGTGAGCCTGTTGTAGAGAGTGGTAATTTAGAAGTTGTGTAAATATATTGCTAAACAATAGGGTCGTTTTAATGACAACTAATTCATTAATTTGTCAAACTATACAATCTCATCCCATCAATCGTGTTCTAGTAATACAAAATTCTTATTTTGGCGTTGTGTCCAAGACCTCAAAAAGTTATAATTTATGGATAAACAGCTTTTGCTCATGAAGCAATATACATGTTAAACTGCCTCGTATTACTCAGATATCAATGGAGGAGAGTTTCGTAGTAAAGGAAAGGAATTTCTACAATTACCAATATGTTTGGCCGAAAGTGCAAAGGTATGTGAGTGACAGTTGTTAAACCTTTCAATCTTAATCTGGCCCATGTTATATACGTGTTTGGAAATTCTCCAGAGAGCCAGAGCATAAAGTGAACACGGTTAAGGGTGCATGGATATATCACATCAACTAGTTAAAATACTTTGTGAGTAGCATATTTTTGTGACCGCGCTGTATCTGGGTGGGTAAAGGTTTGCTGGGTTGCCAGTTCTCGTCTCGCTTTCTCTTCAAATACTGGCACTGCAATGTCATAACATAGGTGGCATGGAAAGGTGCGATATTAAATGGCAATCAACTAGCTAAGATGGTTTCAATTGGCAACCAGTGAGTGGTTATTCTTAAAGACAACCAGACTACAATATCACAGATTTGCTGATTAATAATTCTCATCTCCTCTTTTCATCAAAAAAAGTCTGCACTACAAGAGATTCATTATCCACCATTGGAATAGCATATATAAGCTTTTGCCCACGCATTCGTGGGAGACTATTTTATTAACTGGCGATAATGCGCGTGTATTGTTCAAGCTTTGTGCTCTCCACCGTCCATTCACCATTCTCAAATATGCAAAGGTTGATCACAAGGTCCTGGAATTAAAATGAGAGATACAAAAGCTTGACAATCAATAATTATATTCCCAGCGGTTAGTCCCTGTAGAATAAGCCCAGAGCATTACGAGCCATTTCCGAGGAACAACACACGAACAAAATACCTATTCATCTACTATTTTCTGAGGAAACAGCTACGCGCGCAGTATGATTCAAACTGAATAGGGCGGCCACAATGGCGCTGTATGAATATTTTAGATATGCCATTGTGCTCCTGATAATTACAGAAATATAGCTTTTACCAGGCTTTATTCTACAAGAGTCGGGTTTAGGTGGGCCGGGATTAACAAGCTCTGGAGTGAATTTGGAGCTGGCTGTTCAAAACAAATGTTACCAGTCCGCATCAAGGGGGTCTTTGTGTTGAAATCAATGGAGGTAATGAATTTGGACAAAAGCTCGCACGTTGACTCATATGGGCTATTGTTATTGAAACGAATGCGATTTCATATAATAAATTTTCTATTGAGGCCGCGTTTAATAGAGGCGATAATGAAATACTTTCACCACTATTGAACAGCACGTTGGGCAATGTTTTCAAAAGCCAGCCCTTACCAATTTGGCTATACATTGATTTTTAACCTTTGTCGAAAAAAGTTTGTTTGCACAACGTCGGGATTTCCAAACACAAGCTGTCTGTGGCCCTGACAACGAAACGTATCATTTCAAATGCTTGTCAGCATTCTTTTGTGCAACTCTTTCACGTTTTGATGGCTATGGAAGTCGGCAATATTATTTTACTTCTCCTGTCTTTAAATGGGGAATCTGCGGGCTTGAAAGGGCCCTGAATGCAGCCTCTGTTTGAGGCGATTAGTGAAACTTGGGGGAGATCCCATGAAAATAAAGGTTTGGTATGAATGCGTCAAAGACTGGTCATATCAAAAGCCGACAATAAAGGGCTATGAATACTATTCTCTGAACCGTTAAATCGAGAATGGGAGAGGAGAGAATGAATAGACTCTAAAGTTGTTCGAACAAGCCAGCTTCATCAAGAAAACTTAGCCGGCTATTTTGATCGCCTAATCGGCTAATTTACTAGACTTATGGAAATTGTTGACTGAAATCATCCACGTCAATACTGCTGTGTTTTCTAAAACAACCACTATGTGGAGTGGCTGGACAGCGCCCCCTATCTTAAATCTACAATCACTGGCTTACACAATAGGAGCAATGAGGAAGAAGTACACGCAGTTGTTGTTGTACGTGATTTCTTCTGTTTGCTCATTTTACACAGCAATATTTCCCCACGGCTTTCTCTGAGCCGGGATATTTCGACCTAGTCAGACTATTTGCCGAAGAAAACAATATTTTTAGTGAAGTGTGTGGCTTAGAAATCATACAGTGTGCTGATGAGTGATTAATGTCAAATCATTTGACCCGCCATTAATTGGCTACATCCGGGCACTTCAGGTGACGTTAAGGCCACACAGTTAAGGCAGGACCAAGCCATAGATTATTATCTTAACACAACAATACATAGTCACACATATGCCATAATTGCTCAGAATTAAATGAACAAATCGGGACTGCATACATCTTTTTTACAGTTATGAAAACAATTGATTGAGTTTGTTAAATGAGAAAACAACAACTTTTAAGTACTTATTAAGTGATATCAAAATGTCAAATGTTTAATTACTGTTCATTTTATCATGTACTAGATAAATTATGTAAAGCTCTTTGCTGAAATAGATTCATAAAATGTGCTTCAACAAGTGCAAAAATTAACTGTAATTCCCCCCCACCCCCCCAAAAAAAATCATTCCCCCAAACTGTAATCCACCCCCATTCACCCCAACCCCCCTAACAACATAAAATTGAGTGTAAATCGGTTAAGTTGGTTGGGAAATCCTCAAAAAGCAAAATACTGTTCTAAAAACACGACAAAAGACTTTATGTGCAAGACGTCAGAATCGTGCAAAATCATTGTTTTTTAATCCTTTTTTTAAGATGCAAATTTAAACTTGGACTTACAGTTCGAGTATCCTTATTCTTGGGCAATTATTTAATGATGTTTAACAAGTGCGTTGTGACAGATAAAATAACCTTATTTAAGTATTTAAATATAATTTATCTAACTTAAACGAGTACCGAGAAGGAGTCCGAGCGGACAGTTTACGCCTCTTCCGGTGTCTGTCATCGAGTTGCCCCCCTTTTATAAGGGCTGATTGGACTTCTCTTCCTGTTACCATCAAGTACCATCTAGCTTTTTAACACAGACTGCAAATTTGGGATAAACCCACGCCATCACTATCTTACCAGGAAGTCACGAGGCGGAGCTATACTTTCAACCAGAGTTACGAAAAAAATCGAACTACTTAAAAACGTGAAAATGAGTCAACATAAAATAGAATTTTTTTTAATTTAACAATAAATAAATTTGTTAGTATCTTTACGAAAGGGATTGCATTGATACATTACTGAATGACATCATAGCACAGTCCCAGTGTATTAATACAGCATTAATTTCCATGTCGACCACCGCACAATTATTGGTAATTTACCGAATATCACTATATTCAAAATGGTCCTGGTTTACGGCCAAGTGGTCTATACACAAGACATGGAGGTAAGACGGCGACGGTTTAAATGATATGGGCCGGTCTTAAACCTGCCTTGGTTTGGGAACTACCAGCGCGTCATGCGCAATACCCGGAAGTCCTGTAGATATAAGTGGTCGTTAAATGCCGAAACCTTGATGTCTCGTCGATTTAAATGGCCCTCAAACACAGAAGGATAGAAGCCGAGTTGATTTAAACTTTCTATCAACACTGCGTACTAAGAGTGATGTCGATAGCAACGGTCGATTAACACCAAGGCGGGGGAGTCAGGTCTATATATACGGTCCATCAACACCTATATACTTGGTATTAATGTCGATATAAACAGTCAATAAACACCGTGACCTGGTAGTCAAGTCCATATGAACGGTCGATAAACATCGAGACCTTCCAGCCACGTCCATATGAACCGTCAATAAATGCCGAAACCTGACAGCCACGTCTGTATGAAGGGTGGATAAACACCGAGACCTGGCAGTCACGTCCATATGAACGGTCGATAAACACCGAGACCTGGCAGCCACGTCCATATGAACGGCCAATAAACACGAGACCTGACAGTCACGTCCATATGAACGGTCGATAAACACCGAGACCTGGCAGTCCCGTCCATAAGAACGGTCGATAAACACCGAAACCTGGAAGTCATGTCCATTTGAACGGTCGGTAAACACCGAGACCTGGCAGTCACGTCCGTATGAACGGTCGATAAACACCGAGACCTGGCAGTCACGTCCGTATGAACGGTCGATAAACACCGAGACCTGGCAGTCACGACCATATGAACGGTCAATAAACACGAGACCTGGCAGTCACGTCCATTTGAACGGTCAATAAACACCGAGACCTGGCAGTCACGTTCATATGAACGGTCAATAAGCACCGAGACCTGGCAGACACGACCATATGAACGGTCGATAAACACTGAGACCTGGCAGTCACGTCCGTATGAACGGTCGATAAACACAGAGACCTGGCTGTCACGTCCATATAGACGGTCGATAAACACAGAGACCTGGCAGTCACGTCCATACAACGGTCGATAAACACCGAGACCTGGCAGTCTCGTCCATTCAAACGGTTGATAAACACTGAGACCTGGCAGTCACGTCCGTATGAACGGTCGATAAACACAGAGACCTGGCGGTCACGTCCATATGAACGGTCGATAAACACAGAGACCTGGCAGTCACGTCCATACAACGGTCGATAAACACCGAGACCTGGCAGTTTCGTCCATTCAAACGGTCGATAAACACCTAGAGCTGGCAGTCACGTCCATATGAACGGTCGATAAACACCGAGACCTGGTAGCCACGTTCGTATGAACGGTCGATAAATGCAGAGACCTGGCAGCAACGCGATAGAAACGGTCGATAAACACCGAGACCTGATATTCCTGTCGATATAAACGGTGTTTAGACACCGAGACTGGAGAGTCACGTCAAAAGAAACCCTCGATAAAGCCCGAGACCTGGTATACCTATTCCCGTCGATATAAACGGTGGATAAATACCGATACAGGAGTGTCACGTTGATAGAAACGGTCGAAAACACCGAGGCCGGAGTGTCACGTCGGTATAAACGGTCGAGTAACACCGAAACGGGAGAGTCACTGCGATATAAACGGTGGCTTATTACAGAAATCATGGATTCATTGACGACCTGGTTGACCTTAGTGGCTACATTTTAAACGTATTTCTCAACAACCGATGTAAATTCCTATCCGTATTTATGAGAACATCCCCGTTTGAGAACATCTCGCTGTTAGAGTATCTCTGTGTAAAACCATCTTTGTAAAAAATATCTTTGTGTGCGTATTATCTTTGTGAGAACATCTCTGTGTGCGTATTATCGTTGTGAAATCATCCCTGTGTGCGTATTATTTCTGTTTGAACATCCCTGTGTGAATGATTGAAGCGACTTGTGCAACTCAAAACGATCCCCCTTTGGCTCCTTTGCCTTCATCATTGACACAGGTAACAGTCATATTTGATGTCAAGCTATTCTATTTAAACTCCAAGAAGACCGAACAATAGTTTTTTATGCATATTCGTATATCATTTATGAAAATGATTAATCACATTATGGTCAGAACATACACGTGCTTGTAACGGCCACCAGCGACAGGATAATACTGTTAGGCTGAGTTCACATAGGACTATACGGTATATGGTATACGGTATTCGCTATACACTATTTGGTATTCGCTATACGCTATACGGGCACGGCGAGTCACATAGGGTAGCACGCGCGCCCTACTCGGTCCTTTGGCGCCGATCAAATGGACACTTCGGACGAAGAAGATTGCAACAAAATGAGTACAAAGCTGTCCTATTGTTTCTAATTTACCCTATTCTACACAATAAATTGTTTATAAATCGTGATAGGGGAAATTCCGAACGCCTGTAAACACGAATTGCAGCTGCCCATCCGAACATGACGGTATACACTGCTCTAAACTCGAACGCGCACGATTCCCACTATACTATACTATACTCTACTATACGCAGGTATACAGCGTTTTCGAATAGTGCCCTCTTATATGACCCGGTATTATGAAATTACCTTGTTCGATTTAAGGTATCCGCGTGCCCTGCAAAACGTGCACCGTATTCCGGCATAGTATACTCCTATGTGAACTCTAGCCTTGAGTAGGACGTTCTCTACAGGACTCGATCAATTGATTACATTTAACACCCACAAATTATTCCTATTCAGATTTATTCAACTTAGCCGTATGTTTATCCTGCGTGTGGAAAGTATTAATGCATCCTTAGAAGTCATTTAGCTGATCTGATTTATTTACTGTGATATATAACTATAAGTTGCGCTTTTTTAACAATTCAATTGTCCTGGTCTTTCTTAAATATCAAAGTTGTTTAAAATAAGGCACCATTTTTGTTTAAAAATCAACATCAAATTTATCAAGGTTACCGTACGCTTATTTGTTAAGTGTTATGCTGTGGTATATCGATACAATCCAGATAATTCTGGACAGAGCCGTCAACTGGAACATTGTTGTAGCAGTATGGATTCTCACAACAAAAACCAGAGCCGTCAACTGGAACATTATTGTAGCAGTATGGATTCTCACAACAAAAACCTGAGCAAACGAATTATTTATTCACCGTGAATTAACACACAGAGCAAAATAAACGTCCTCTAATGCGCATTCCCTTGTTTCTGGCGGAAGGATGATTATCTGTATTCTAGAACTTGATCTCGGAGATCTATCTGGTAGACATATGCATACTTTAACTGCTTGGAGAATGTTGCGCTGTCCCCAATTTTACCGGGGACTAAAATACTATATTTCACGTCCAAAAATCCAATTGTTATTCAGTTTTAATCGTGAATATTTGAACATTTTCCTTTCAACATTCAAGAATTTACACACAGATATAGCTGTAACAGACAGTTAACCTCGATATACGGCTACTGTCCAGGCAGGTTGATGTTGGCATCACAGGCAGACAATACCGTAATTCGTGTTCAGAGTACCGAAGCCGGCCTGGAACTAAACCGGTTTCCCAAACGAACAAATTTTGGGCCTTATACAGAGATCATCCTGTCCGGGCAGTAGCTCACTCAGCACATGGAAGGAGGATTATTTTTTGTGGACGCTGAATCCACTTTAATTGGTCAATTTGGTTTTGCCCAATTGCATAAATATCGATATTCGTGCAATAATATGATTCTAGCTCTTAAATTTGTTTATGATTTTACGACACGATCAGCGCCTTTTCAGATTCGTTGATTCATGACTATTATCATATCGTGTGTATAAATAACACGGTTTCTTGAAATAATGTCCCAACCAGTTGCACTGTTTGCTTCATAAGTGAACAACGCAAGTAAATAGAACCAAAGAAAATATACCAAATTAAACAAATGTAAATATGCCGTCAACCTAATTAAACATATATTGAATGTAGATATTAAACTGTTGTATCACAATTTAAACATTGTGCGCATTACTGCTTTGCGCTATCAATTGTCGCAGATTGTAGACTAGTGATTGGATTGAATGGAATTTGGTGTGATCTTCGTTGATCGAGATTTCATGTACTCTGATCTCATCAAGTTAGTGTCCAGCTGAGAAATTATGTATTACACGGACTTGCATATATAACCCTCAGGCCACCAATTACCGATAGTCGAGTAGATAGTAGGTGTAATAAGTATTCATTCTTCGTTGAATTCAATGTTTAACCACATGTGGGGATCTTAGAACTTGATAGATCACTCTCCAATGATATGCCACGATTATCCCACCTTCAATAAATCAAGGGAGCACCCGACACGACACTGTAGACAATTGGACCTTGAAGACTTCCTTGACTTTATCCAACCTCTCAAACCGGTTACTTTAAACTCTGACCCTTCTACAGAAAATGACTTGCACTTTGAGACAAAATGTATACAAAGCTTGCATGTACACATTTATCTGGTCTTTAAAGCGGTAATTTATTGTGCTGCGATTACTTGATCCTAACGTCGCCTTCGACGGGTTGCTATATGAAGATGAAACCTATAGCATCCGTCTGATCTATTGTTCTTCTTATGTTGCACTGCTTGATTTTGGAGTTTCAACTTCCGTTTTGGGATATGTTGTGTTCGTCGGTGATCAGGAATCAGTGATTTCGACGCGTTTCCCATTCCATGCACTCAAGAACCGACTTTAGTAAAACTGTATCAACTATTTCTTCATACTGCTTCATGCTTACTTACGGTGGAAAATCACGAGGATTGATTGATTGATTAGTGTTTAACGCCACATTCAGCGGTATTTCAGCTACGCAGTGGCGTGAATATTGTCTAAT
>JAVFBX010192547.1:0-13275 GCA_034783855.1 Mopalia kennerleyi
TTCAAACAGATTTGTCCTTTTATATACGCAAATGAACATCTGGAAATATTTGTACCCTGTATATTTTCGTTCTGCTATAAGCCGTTTTCTCGGATTTGCCATGTCCAATCCAGTAATATAATAACATCCAATCCAGTAATATAATAACATTCAATATGATCATTAAGTTTCATCATTAAATATAGTTATATGTTTAAATTACAAACACTTCTTTTTACGTTTTTGCATAAGTATTTACTTTATAATCAGAAACATAAAATTTTATTTTCTTTTATCATCCATTAATTACCAATTGTTTGCTTTACATCGATGCATGGATACGCAATATTGGTGATAAAATTTATAATACTATATTGCATGTACATTTTGATCTCAAAGAAGGTATTTTTGGGTAATTTATATCTTGGACTTCGTTTGAGGGCATTGCAGTTTCATTATTCAATTAATACACAAACTTCTTCGTATAGATAATAAACATTTAAGCTTAATTTTGGGAAATTATATGAAGTTTTGTTGTTCAACTCTTGCGCCGTTGGTTTTATTTTCATATACGAATGAACTACAAATTTTTTCAGAACAAATATCTTTTATAATTGACGGATTCTTTAAAAATACTAAAATCATTTGATCCAGTGTGTCATTAATCTAAAAACAAATATTGTAAGCAAATTTGAGATAGAAATGTTTGACTGTGAAACCGTCGAGTGGGCTACATCGTTAAATATCTTGTATAGAAATAACTGTTATCAACTGCACTTGATTCTTGTTTAAATAAATTTATGTAAATATATGTATCTAAAATATGTTTGTGTTTGTAATTAATATATAATCGAATCAAATTTGCAAATATCATATTTGCATTTTCCCACGATTCCTTTACGATTCACTACGCAAATATATATGTTTAAAGTACTATAACAATGTATTTTGCGTTTTGGTTTACACCACGTTGGTTAACATTGGCGTGTGTTGATTTTACGGACCTTGGTACACGTATTAAAGTGTGTTTAGTTTACAGATCTTTTTACATGTATTTACGTGTGTTTAGTTTACAGATCTTTTTACACGTATTTAAGTGTGTTTAGTTTACGGACCTTTGGTACACGTATTAAAGTGTGTTTAGTTTGCGGGCTTTAGGACACATTACATTGAGTTTAGTTTTAAGCTGTTTCGTGCCCATATTGACGTGTTTAATTTTCGACCCTTTGGTATGCATATTAAAAAGTGTGTTTAATTTCGGTCCTATGCTACACATATTGAAACGGATTCAGTTTCGGTCAAATGGAACACGCATATTGTATTTGTGCAGCTTCACTCCTATGATACACATATATATGTATGGACATAGGTTTAAGTATCGGTCCTTTGGTACATATTTGGCTAGGGTTTATCACCCGGATCTTTAGTACACATCTCTCTGAACAGCTGTTACACATTTCCTATTGGACGACGCTCAATTTGTGGACTTAGTGTAAGATATGGAGATATCGTTTATTAAGTATATATGATACCTGGCCTCAGGCTGTGTGGAATATCCCAGGATTGCGTAGCAAAACTCGTCGATATATCAGGCGTTCAATGCATAAGCTACTTCCATACATCCAATCACCTGTATTCCCGTTAATTACCGTACAGCATAAGCCAAACAGATGCATCAATAGGTTAAAAATAAAGGTTCGGAGCACGGTGAAAATCTAGTCTGTTTTGTATAAAATAATTTAATTTATTTTAATTTAATTGCTTATAAACCCGAAAAAATTTATTTCACTTATGTGTCGATGGTTTACCCATGGAACGTCCATCTATATCGACAAAGTATTGTTTCATTATTAACAATTTAAACCATCACGACTCAAACAGCCTCACTTGAGGGTGACCGTCAACCAAAACTCGAAAATGTCTATCGATCGTGTTTGTCCAAATGTGAAAACCTTTCGCCTCTCGAGGATGTCAGGAAATACTTATAAATTTACACACTGCACTGTTAATATCTAAGAGAGATTTTATTAAACTTACCATCAAAAACGACTGTTTTACGTTGACGAAAAATTCACGATCTTACATACGCACATAATAGCTTATACATTTTCAAATTCGAGCCGGCTTAATTATAGAAGTGCCTGTTTTTATTTTAAAATATCTACTCTCTCTATATTAACAAGTACAATACGACTTAATTCAATTCAAGTATTGTCCAATTATTTTAATTCAGCATACTGATTAATATATTTTCCATGTTTACATTAATACGATTTTCCACCTTTTGTCGATTTTTTAAAACTATTCTGAACTCTCGTTTATTTCCACAACAAAACGCGAGATAATATTAGACACGTATTGTAGTTTTAATGTCGCCTCTTGTCGGGATTTTGTTAACATCGTGTTGTCCTGAGCAACTTGCAGCATCGAAATGATCGCCGGTTATTCGTGCCCATATCGACTGCGACTGACCGCAACTAAGACTCTTCACGCGATCATAGCAAATGGCTACGCAAATTGTCTATGAGCATATCAAGAAAGCTCAAAATTTCAGTAGTTTTTACATACCAATCTTCATTTAACGTAATAGCTGTATATAAAATATCTATTCTGTTAACCTAATTGGCAATATATCCATTATACAAGGATACATATGTTTAATTTACTAAAAATTCAAACTCTGAGAATTCTCATCATTTGAGGAAAGCTGACTTTATCATTCGTTCTTAATTCTGAACGGCTGCTTTTGAGAGTCATGTAACTCATCATCCCTGACTGTTAACTGGGCCTGATCGATCGTCAGTACGCTCAGGCTGGCGGAATCTGGAGCAACTAGACGTCTGGCTGTTAACTGTCTCTGATCGATTGCCAGTAAGCTCAGGTCGGCGGAATTTGGTACAACTTGGCGTCTGACCGTTAACTGCGCTTGGTCGATCGCCGGTAAGCTAAGGTCGGCGGAACTAGGTACAACTGGACGTTTCTAGTCTCATTGAAGTAAAAACTGTTCAACTCGCTTACGACTGGGTACAACTGCATGGGTATAGAAGCAAAGAGTATGGTATCTTTCTGCTGCTGTCTGGGTTAAAGGGCAACATTAATGTCAATCAAATAAAAAAAACTGCGCCATAAAAACTTAATATCTATCATTTATCAGTAATTTGAACATAACTTACAAGAAACTTTTTGTGCTACGTATAGCTTTTGGGGCGTAATAAAAATAGATTCAATTGCTTTTTTTTAAGTGCGCAATATGATTGTGAGTTTCTTAGTCGCTTGAGGTAAACCATAAGAATTTATGAAATACTTTTGTATATACCTGCGTAAATTATTTTAAAAAATGGATCTGATGTTGGCAATCCTCATATACATTTCAGACTAATCCAAGTGTAAATCTGAAGACGTATTATACTTGACATTCCTCGTAGATTACACGTCAGCGTCTTGTGATTTATGTTCATTAATGTTTAGTCTGAATAATAGCCTTACCAGCTTATGTGCTTCAATGGTATGCACTTTTGAAGTTACCCTTTACTTACACGGTGCACTGTTGAGTCTGGGAGATTAATAACATTTCTTCCACCTCGCAACCAATTTCACAGTTGTAAGAGCATTTTAATTATGTTTCTCAAAACGTGTTTATGGCGTCGGCCCAGTATTATGTAGCTTTGACAGATATAGAAACCTCTATCCAGAAGTAATACATCTCGGTGTATGATGGTGGCTAAAATGATACGACCAAGATCAACAGTTCAGATAGTTCGTTGGGAGGGGTTTTCTGTCACCCTGGTAATACGAATCTAGTCGAGTAACGTCGCTAGAGTAAGATTTTTGTTGCCCTAATCACGACTGCTATCAGAGCTATATGGAATCAGCATGGAGACTATCTCTCGTGGGGCCTGTTGCCTTGACAACTGGTGATGTCAGGGCTATAGGGTAGCAACACGGAGCGTATCTCTCGCGGGGCCTGTTGCCCGGACAACGGGTGATATCAGAGATATAAGGTGGCAGCACGGAGCCTATCTCTCGCGGGGCCTGTTGTCCCGACAACGGGTGCTGTAACAGCTATAAGGTGGCAACGCAGAAGCTATCTCTCGTGGACTTTTACGGCCTACCATTGTCATATTATGTCTTAGACTTGTTAAGTCAATGTTGGTTTCCTTCATCTATTAAACTGGCACGTCGTCAGACGAGTGCCATTACCACAAGTTCGGCGCAACTCCCTAATTAAGCTTACAATTAATGTTGATGAAGACAAACATAAAGTAATTACTATCGCTGTAGTTCGATGATTTTTTTTCAACCATCAACCATGTGATCAAAGCTTCGACTTCGCCATTGTTGTGGATAACAACACATTTATATACATGTAGTTGACTTATACAGTGATGTCTGGTGCGAATGATAGAATCACATAGATACACACAAGTAAAAACACTTCAGTTTAACATGATACATCAGGCAATCCAAGCCAAGTAAATATATTTTAATTATTTACCAGATTACCCTACATGCTTATAAGAGCATCTACTCTATATACTATGTAAATGGTCATTGCCTTAATTCTCGTGAGATATCTATAGGTCATCTATACGACTCGGGATTAAGATCTTTTTAGAAACTTGTGTCTGGGAGTTTTTCTAGAACATGAAATGATTAATCCATTTTCGTTTAATCTTTAATTTTAAGAAAGAAGTTTATAGTATGTCACCGTGGATTGAAATCAAAATTTGAAGTCAGTACCGGAACCGGAACCACCTTGACTCTACTAAGACTGTGCACGCATGCGGAATGGAATATATTTGAAACACCGAACAACAAAGAGCCCTGGGTTTTTTTAATTTTTTTATTTATCCTCGAACTTAAGGTTATTTCAATTACAAAGAGCGCTAGGGAGTAGAGTTTAACCTTCCGATGAACGGACACGGAGGATATAGATCAGTTGACTTCATTGGGTTTAAAAATGGTCTTTTTTTCTAAAGATAACTTAATACAGTTTCTCCAACCGCCTTGAATTGGACGCTGAATTGCTCAGGATGCAATTTTTCGTGGATGGGTGGGAAATTAGCAGGTCCGTCATTCGAAAGTCGGAATTTGGAGGTTTGAGTTAGAATTAATACATATTCCTTGAACCTAATACTTGAGCTAATACTTCCTTAAGCCCTAAATTAAACCCAAAACTACGCATAAATTAAACTTATAGCACTAAAATGGCATATCATATTACATGAAGGTATTATTCCCGTCATATAACATAACTTTACAAACTAAACGTGTATTATGCAAAAGCTGGTCATCAATTTAAATAACCGAAACCGGATTGTCTAGTCTGTTAAAAACTGGAATATTGTGTTTATCTGTTTCCACTGATCTAATTGGCTAGCAAGTAAGCCACCAGGTAGAATATCACTCAATTTAGGCCGAACATTCCTGGAGTCTGGCCTCTCTTTACCTCAAATGAATGTGGCCGATCGAAGCAGTTTAAAAGAAAAGAGAAATAGAGAATTTGGGTATAGAGAAAATGGAGGCTTTCGTCTGAATAGGAAAGTTTTTTATTTAGTTTCGAAAAGTTTCGTAAAACCGAGTAATCGATATTCACCGAAAGTTTCACTTCTCTGTGACACTCACAATAGCTGTGCGTCTTCCCATATAGACAGCGAATTTTAACCAATCAGCTACCAGCTCTTTCGAGAAAGTGAATGCCGGAATTATGTTTTCGGTGTGACATCACGTATCCCCAAATCCATTACGTATAGATCTACGTCATTTATCGGATTTATAAGTGTTGTAAACTGCTATTAACGTAGACATTTGCGCCTCCTTGTGTTAGAGATGTTCGGATCAGTTATTGTTTCCTCTCATTGAAAATGTCAGAGGTCATGTGGTTTGTTTTTATTAATTTTATTTGAAACCTTCAATTATATGTTATTAACTTTTGGTCTATCAATGAAAGGGAAGTATGTATATGTTGGCTACTTCCAAACACTTTCATCTCTTTGAATGTGGAAAGGAATTTTGATCTAGTAATGACCAAAGAGTGCCCTAATGGCAAAGTCGTGCTCGGGCTATTTAAGTTATGTTTAATGATAGGTGTTTGCAGTACATGAAATATTGAAGTGCAGACAAGAATATAGACGGCATGCATGGGCTATCCATATCATTCGAAAAACTGGTATAACCGTAACTTGTTTTTTTTTTACGAAAATGCTGTAAATATTCACTTTCACAATTTATATAAATTGACAGCAAAATTATCTACTGCAGAACTGGGATTATTCTCGTATAACAACGTATAATAAAACCCATGTTTCATGTTTCGCATACATGCCTGCTAAAATTAAAGCTGGGCGTTGTCTAATGTCCTTCCTCTTTATTCTAAGTGTCTCCGCCTGTTTGGTTCTCCTCTGTTACTTTCTAAGTTAGCCTTGTCTGGTCAACTCCCATCTTCTCTCCCACGTTTGAATGGCAGGGTTCATAGGAACTAATTACCTTTATAGAAAGCTGTTCAAGTTACCCAATCGTTATTGGATTAAAGTTTTGAAATATGAAACGGGGCGAATCATATCTCGTTAGGAAGATCATAGGTCTCGAGAATAGGGCCCTTCTTAGGTTCGAGGTATAATCCGTGACTGTACACGGGCATCAGTTTTCTGGCTATGTTTAATAAAGTTAGGCTTTTGAACGCTGATGAGAGTAGCTTTGGTGTTATTTACATGGATCATATTATCATTACAAAATAATATGATTTTTTTTCTTAATCTAAATATTAATTCTGAAACACATGTGTTTAATATAGATGCCTGGTTGAAACGAACACGCATATGTTCAGCGACCACGTGGTTTTTTCTGCTATCCATGTATTCAATAGGCCTACAAGCACCTTCTGGCTAAGGACAGTATAATTAAGGCCTGTTTATTGAACATCAGGAAACTTTAATTTTCCAACAGAACGAAACATGTCACAGGCAAAAGTTTTATTTGAGTTCTTGTTTCTGTAAGCCATGGAGCACGCTACACCTATCAATCAATCGATCCATCGATCTACCATCCATCCATCCATCCATCCATCCATTCATCCCTCCATCTATATATCCATAATTCCACCCCATTCATCAGTTTATACTCATTCGGTTAAGATTTACAGTGTACTGGTTGGAATGCTTGTTGAACAGGATTACAAATGCAAAAAGGTTGATCAATCCATTTTATATGAACGACGAAAATATCATGCATTGTATAAGTCAAAATCTTGTCCAACATATCATTGCCTTCTCTCTAGATGTGCAAAGGTTTCCATAACAACTCTAGATTAAATTCCAAAGAAAAAGTTATCTCTGAGAATTCATCTGGAGCAGGGCGTCTTTAACAGGTGTAATTTGTCTTTGGAATTATGTACAAGTGTACTGTCATGACACTATCATTGAATACCCAGGGCCGTGTGGGTCTCGATCCCTTGTAGCTTCTATGGGCACTGTCCAAAAAGAGTCATGTCTAAATAATTAGGTTCTAAAGCAAAATATGTAATATTCAGTAGGCCAATAAAGCTAAACAGGCTACCTATATACTGTGTTTAATTTTATGATGGCAGAAATATATTCTCAAATTCTAGTCATTTTCTTAGCATTGATCAAAGATAGATTAAAATGTTTCTTTGTTCACCTTAGGGATATCATTGATTGAAGTTTAAACAAAGGCTGTTCTGCTTCGAATATCAAACCAAACAGCATATTTTAACAAATCAGTTGTCAGGTAGAATTATTTCATCAGCTTGTGAGGTCTGTTCTTTGATACGGTTATGAAATACAGGGCTTTCATTCTTTGTTAAAAGGTGAACGTTTTGGATATATTTTTACCTGAAAGTTGGCAAATGATCGTTTGGTATCATGTCAAGTATGCTGGATAACGGTTAAACTTGTTTTTCCCTGAATAATTTTGTCTTCAAACAGATGATAAAATGTTGACTTCGGAAGATTTTTTTTTTAAAATCCATATATACATTGTCAGGTTGTGTTCACACGGTCAGGCATTATGTAAATTTAAATAGTTGCATAAGGTACAGGTATGGGGTGAAATTCAGGTTTGGGTTGTTTGTGAAACAGAAGGCGTTCAAAACACACCCGGCTGTCTTGTCTCCACATTTAAAAATAACAGCTCTCAAACACCGAAATTATCTAAGTTTTAATTTTGTAACATCCAGAAGACCATATATCGAAATTGTCAGCTGGAAACAAAACAAAAGCGCTACAGAAATACACTAAGTTATATTTAAAGATTATGTAAATCGTAAAAACAATTGGATGACAAAATTTTCCCAAACATATATATATGGTTCGAATCCCGCTGGAAGCAAGCAAATTTTTCTCTCTTCATTTATTCAAAATATAAGAAACCAGGTGTATTCAATTTCTAAATGAAAACATACAGACGCTAATATCATTGCTGCTTATGAAGAGCAAGGAACGACATTGTGTGGTAATAAAGTTGGGCACCGCCACTGTACCGTACGTTTTTCGCCACTGTACCTCTCGTGGAATCGTCAGTGGAATTGGTCGAAAATACAACATTGGACTTCGCATGGGGGATATTCGGTCATCAAGGTGTTTTGTTCAATAAGAGACATTGTTGAGAAATGAAACAGTGTTTTCCCGATGATGAGAAGTTCCAAACCTCATCCGAAAATGGCGGTTTTATTATTTATATAAAGTTAAATGGCATTTCACATCTCACAGGTTTTTTAATTTTGTTTGAAAATTTATACAACTGTAAACAATGTCCGATCAGGATGTATTCGATTTAAGGAAAAGGCAGGATACCCCCTCTTCTTCTTGTTCTCTTCTGAACATAAATATTGAAAGAGAACAGTTTGACGATTCCAAGGGAACTTGCTGAATTGAAAGTGAATTTCAACTGCCAATCGTTGCTGACAATCAATCTACTATTTATATTTAATATTTGGTGGAGGTGAAGTTGTAGTGGGAAAACTTAACAAAACATTCGCTAATCGTTTACGTAGGATAAATTGACGACACAACTCGTCAGCAAAACAACTGTTCTCAGAAAAACCGGAAATTTTGACCTAAATCAAGTCTGTTCATTAAGCAATAGGGTCTCAAATCGAAGAGGATAATAATATTGAGAAAAAATGTACGTTTTTATTTGCTAGCTGATTAGTTGTTATCTAAACTTTCTTTGAACCGCGAACAAAATATTATTCGATGGGAGTGAACCCATTGTCACTTTTGGACCACTAAACATCAGAGTTACCATCTGTCACTGAGAAGTAACACGGTATTGCTAGTTTCCAGTAATGGTCTTGGCTGGTTGTCAGAACCGAAACCACCCAGCCTTCTATTAGGAATTAATGTAACCGTTTCTTCTGAGTGGCATTGCTGGTATTGTTCATAAGCCATGTACATCCCAATGGAAAAAATATCCATCCTAAACAATGCCCATTTACCATTAACAGCTGGGGAAAATGTTACATTGGTTTCAATTAGGAATATTACCAATTTACATGGTGCATTCCGTCTTTTAATAATAACGGAAGTAAAAATTGCATTTAAATCAATCTGTTGATAGTCGCTGGTTTAATGTGGAATCCAATCCACTTTTCTTTTCTCTGTAAATGTCTGTTGAAAATCTGTATCCAATCTTGATACGGTTTAGACTTGATGCCCTCTAATGAAAATATTTCTCGGTGTTTAGCTCTGGGCACTGTTATGGCGCTGATTGTTTCTTCCGGCGTTGATCGTCAAGTGTCATATGGCCGGTTCTTGAGCTTGATTGACGGCGACAGGCGCATTCTGTTCTCCTAACTCCCTATAATAGTTGTCGAAGAGACGGTTGAATGTTAGCGGCACTGAGCCATCCTGCCGATCACTAGGTGTAAGAGTGGCCTGAGAGTCATTATCAAGACGACTCCTGAGTAGATTTTTCACACCTTAGGCGTTTTATGATTATACAATACAATACAAAGGCTGGATAGTCTTTCTTTCTCAGGCATTACGTACACTCCATCTTTTGGATCGTGTTCGATCAAGTCAGAGATGAAGATAGTCAATTCTGTCCACTGGGCCTCTTATAAAAATGCACCAAATCTCTTTTTAAAAAAACACTATCAAGTAGAAAGAATAAATTTGGACCGTATCGCCTATTATTGGGACTTATATTGTCGGATAGCTTGTTCACTACGCAGGTTACAACATGAACGGGGTGCTTAACGACTCAATAACTTGCTTGATCAACTCTACAGGACCAAAAGAACAACAGTTTACTGCTTCAAGCGTCCACTACGAGGAGCAAAATAGTTTCAACACATTGCTTCTTGCTTGTGCAATTTCATTCATCCTATTATTAACGTTAAGTATGGCGTTCAACCCCATTCACACAAGAGAGTAATCTCTAGTACATCTTCGTATTCCCAAGCCCCCCAAAACCCATGATATATTTAATATAGTCAGTCCTGCTAGTATCTCCAAGTCAAAATGAATTTCATTGTTTATTTTTATGTTGTCAGCCATCATAGTATCTGCAAGTCAAAATTAATTCTATTATCTATTTAATATGGTCATTCTAAAATGAATTCCATTATTTATTTAATATAGTCAGTCCTCTCAGCATCGTTAAGACAAATTAAATTCCATTGTTCATTTTAATGCTGACTGTTTCAATGACTGAGTCGAGAATATTTCAGTCTTTCTGAATCAAAGGTTGATATTGGCATTAAAATCCATTTCTGAATTTAAAAGGTAAAGTCTCTTATCTCTGGTTGGACTTATTCTGCTAAACTTATTATTAATTGTCTTGTATTAGCATAATCTATGGCGGTGTTATTTATTCCTGTTTTAATAGTTACAAAACATAAAACGCCAAGTTTTTAAATTGGCGTTTTATGTTATACTGATTAATTTTGATGTCAAACTTGTCTGTGTTCTGAGTGTCATAATATGTAATCAGAGAGGAAACAGGACAATTAGTTACCGTTGACGTCACTGCCTTTGTTATTGCTGTTGCTGGTAAACACCAATCAAATAAATTACGTATACGATTTTGGGGGTCTGATGGTAGGGACTTAATCTGTATGTACCTCAGGAAAACGGATTGTTGCATAGACATATTCTTTACTCTGTGCTACTTTCAGAAATTATGTTTTCATGTACACGATGCACTAAATTTCGTTTGTCTATACATCACATTAACGTTTCTGACCAAGTGTTATTTCTTCCATAGTGTAATGTATTTACTAGACACTAAAGGAAAATTATGTCTTCAATTTAACAAAACACTTAATATTTAATGTTTGTGTTAGTGCGATTATTTGCTGTTGGCAATAGATCTCTGTCTTGACCGTAGAAATATTTTATGATTGTGTTATTGATGACTGACTGACTGGGGTGTGTGGCCTGGGTGGATGTATCCTCGGTATGGTGCCTGGTGTTTGTCTTTGGCACGGGTGTGTGTCCTGCATGGGTGTTTTTTCCGCATCATGATATGTGCCTGGTAGGGGTGTGTGTCCTACGCGAGTGTGCCTTCGGTATGGTGATGTGTGCTTGGTAGAGGTGTTTCCTGAGCGTGTGTCTTCGGTACAGTGATGGGTGCTTGGTAGGAGGGTGTGTCCTTCTTGGGTGTTTCCTCGGTATGGCGATGTGTGCCTGGTAGGAGTATGTGTCCTACGCGTGTGTGTCCTCGGTTTGGTGATGTGTGTCTCGTGTGTATGATTGTGTTTCGAGGACAAATCAGCAAGACATATGGACGTCCGCTATTTATCCAACTGAAATCTCAACAGCTTTTGAATACTTGTTTTGTCTGTTAGATGGGCGCAGCCAAATTTGACCAAAACTATACTTTTTGTTATCTGCTACTATGGACGCCATTAGATAACGCACTAAACATAAAGCTAGAAATAACAGGAGTCTGTCAAGAAAATTCTTACTTTCAAATAAATAAAATAATTATCTTTCGTGGACGGCTATTCCGTAAAAAAAAGGGTTGATTGTTTTAATATAGAGTTTACATATGAAGAGCACTGTGTTATGGTAAAAAAGCAAAGCTGGTTACCTAGGAGATAATTATTCAAGTCTCTGTAGGCAGACACACAGTTTAACATTGAAACCATCAGTTAAAACTAAAACGGGAATTTTTTTATTTTTTTAATTTTTTTACCGAATGTCTGCAAATAAAAAAAAAACCCAGCTTATTGTGTTAAGATGCGGCTGTGTTTTATTCCAAAACAATAGAAGGTATTTTTTTATTTGTAGGTCTTTTGTTTTTAGTGATTTACTGCTCATAAACAGATCGTGAAAGTCTCTATTTCTTAAATAGCTGTAACACTCTCCTTTGGGCAGAACATGTTCATTGCATAGATAAAAAGGAAAAGACAAAAAATATAATAGCACGTTTTAATTGGATGTACTGTGAAGGGGTGGATTACACTTTATTCTCAGTTTGCATTAGTCAGGTATATGCATGTCTCCGTCTGTGCGCTTCAGGGGTTATCATATAGGTGCGCATTTCTCTGTTTGTTAATCTACTAATTGTCTTCTAATTACATAATGATTTATATCATAGCCAGGATGCGTGAAAAGACATTCATTTAGCAGATCTATTTCACACATCCATTACCATGATAATAATTTTTCCGTTTCACTGCGTTATTTTGATAAAAAAAACTTGTACTGTATATAAAATTATTTACCTTTGGACCCACTTTCGTCATTGGGGGTAAATATATGTTACATATCAAGTGTTCCGTTATTAATGAGGTTATTATCATCGACTGATATTAACACCTTTCACGCGCAGACTAGAATTTTTATGACAACCAGTCATTTATAATTATACAAGCCATATGATAATGTATAACATACAAATATGATACGACATCTTGGGAAAATGTTCAAAGACAGACGACATTTATGTCGATATATAGGTTAAAGTGGACAATCAACACGTGGACTTGATGTTTTCAACATCAGTATCTGTCTAGACTACTATAATAAGGGATTAATTGATTGCTGATAAAGCCGTACTCAAGAGCGTTTCACTTATATAATAGTGGTGCACTCAAACAGTAAACGCCACCAGCACAGCTTTCAATAAAGTGTTACATCGATAAAGGTAGGCTCGGACAAAACCATCTCTCGATATATCTGCATGTTAGCCATTATAACTCGAGATACAGATCTATTTAGAAACATTTTTCTATGGGAGTTTATCTAGAACATGACATTATTAATCGGTTTTTATTATCGACATCCCTGTGACGGTGTGATTCGTTTTTAGAAATATAAATGATCGAAC
>JAVFBX010192558.1:0-13275 GCA_034783855.1 Mopalia kennerleyi
TACATAAGTAAAATAAAAGCAAAACTAATTCGACATATGTAGAATAAAGGTAGAAGTGATAAAACGGCTTGCCATAAGCGGGCCCGTTGCAGTGGAAGGCTTGTTTAACTGTTTGGGTAATGTTCAGATATAACATAGAGATAGCTATTTATAGCCACCTCCAGCGGATTCGATAAACATAGTTTGGGGAAACAATAGCAACCTTTTTCTTTGTTTGTGGGTTTCCAAAATAAGAGGAATTGTCTTTTGTTTTAGAAAATAATCATGTCGGTTAAAATCTTCCTTTTTAACTCATCAAATGATTTCGGGCGATGTGGTTTCTTTAAACGTACAACTCTGAATCTTGCTGAGAGTGTTCTTGAGAAGTCTTCGGTATTGATAATAGGTTGGTATTGGGAAATCTTCGGTATTGATAATAGGTTTGTATTGGGAATTCTTCGGTATTGATAATAGGTTGGTATTGGGAAACCTTCGGTATTGATAATAGGTTGGTATTGGGAATTCTTCGGTATTGATAATAGGTTGGTATTAGGAATACTTCGGTATTGGGAATAGGATGGTATTGAGAATTCTTCGGTATTGGGAATAGGTTGGTTTTGGGAATTCTTCGGTATTGAAAATAGGTTGGTATTGAGAATTATTCGGTATTGGGAATAGGTTAGTATTCGCTATTGGGAAAATGTTGGTATTAGGAATTCTTCGCTATTGAGAATAGGTGGAATTTTTGGGTATTGACAATAGGGTCGATGTTGAGAATTCTTTGGTATTGAGAATAGGTCGGTTTTGATGATATGTCGGATCGTGCTCAGGATTTATGTTATGCTCAAACTTCGGTCTTCTGAAATAGTTTGTAACCCCATAATGCATTTTGGCAAACGGACCGGAGTGGACTCAGTTGTACTTGAAATATCCTCTTGAGTATACTAAAAGACTTATTCTAAGCTCTACTTGATGACCGTCGTTGGTCATATTTGTTCTAACAAACAATCAGCACTGTGCTATTGAGGAACGCAGTATCTCTGGAAAAAGATAATTAATAATCTGTTAACAAGTACTGTTATTGAAGAGACGATTGGCCTTGCTTTTCGACAAACTGCGCCATTAAGCTTTCTTGTCATTTAAGAATTAGAGCCTTTCCCATGGGTGAAGTATACCATCCACCTTATATTGTATACTTGATTTCACAGATGTAGACTGGACAAAAGACATATTACATCATATGTTTTGTGTGCCCTGTAGTACAAAGCAAACCAGATACTCGTATATTGCTAAATGTCGCAGAAGTTTTACATGACATGCCGGCATTGGAACTGGATAGGGGTTAGAATACAACATCTGTTTCTGAGCCCCATTAGAGATTAACGAGAAGCGAAATACTTGAGGAGTAATACAGGAGGAGGTTTGGGACACACATAGAGGCTTGTCTACCAATCAGAATATTCTGGATAAACATAGATTGATGCCAGATGTGAAGGTCAGAGAGCATTACCTAAACCTAATCACACGTCACCAGGCCCTAGGATAACTACCACAAAGCTTTCATTATGCATGGATTTATCGGCTGTGTGCTTGAACGGGAAATGGATCGATATTTATTGGACCTGAACATGCTCGAAAAACAAGCGGTTTATACCATTTCTCGAGATGCTACACATAAGGTGGGACACTGTGTGTAATGTCCATGTACTCCTTCCCCAATGGGCGATCCATAGTATCTTACTTCTTTGTCCATTGGTAATGTAGATTGTTTGTTTGATTGATTGATTGATTGATTGTTTGGGATTTGTCGTGTACTCTTTTTATATGACTATGGGTTGGTCACGTGTCAGAATATCTTAGAGAAGAAATACGGCTGGAAACTGTGCAAAACCTTGTAAAAACTACCCCGGTCATTGCCGGAGTCACCTCTTGTGACCACATGTACCCGATGTTCAGCCGTGATTCCGTTGTGAACATGTTGGATTACTGATCCTGCTTTGAGTAACCTCTCATTGATAGGTTAGAGTCGACATCAGGTGTATTGGGCATTCACACAATGTTATTCCGTTTATCGCTGGGGTGGTTTTTAACTTTTACGAGGTTTAGTCATCTAGATGTGGATAATGTGTCATTATATCAGTGAAGTACCTTTGAGTACGACGTTACATCCAAATCAATCTAAGAATTAAGAAACATATCCATTAAAGATATGCATGTATTAAAGACATTATCCAATGAACCACTCGAACCTGTCACATGCCCCATATGCGATATGATGGCGGTACAGAGTGCCTCCACTTGTTTGTGATTTTGCTAGAACGTGAAAGTGAAATATTTTACAGATTTTTTGTTTGCCAAAATAAACCAAATGTAGATCTTTTTCAACAATAAAAATGTTATATAAACACAGCTTTTTATCTGTAAAGATTTGATTTTAGAGCCCTTGATTTTGGGACAGCTTAGAAGATTCTAAACAGATTACATTTAGATTGTCTTCCAGAAAATTCGAATAAAGGGGGAGGTAAAATGAATACTGATTTGAGAAGTTGATTGGCTGTTCGTGTATTATTCTGACAATATATTGATATCTGCTTAAACCTTACCATAGCCATGTTTTACTGTAACTATTAACTCTCGCCGAAGGGTGATCCAGCGAAAGGTTTTTGGCTTTAACGTTTTGATCTGGGTGAATGAAAATGGCGCTCTAACAATACAGTTTTTATTTAGGAGGCAAAATGACGGCAACTTGATAAATTCAAATTCTAATTTAGGCCATATTCCTATTGGGTTGTACTAGCGAAGTACACACGTAACATTTTTATACACACGGCAAGACACCTCAATAGTACGTACAATTTCCAGCATTCATTCATACAACCATTACAGTCCAATGTTGTCTACCAATCCCTGGTTTGAGTTCTAACACAGATACAGACTGGACTATTGTCACTCTGTCTATTATAATTTGAATATAGCGGATTTTAATGTTATATATGAATAAAGGCGCTCGTTAAATCCATCTGTAATATACTAGAAGTGGACACACGTTCAGAAGCGTTAGTAAGTCATTTCAGCGCCAGTGCAGCATATCTCATGTTGGCATGGATCAGTATCTAGACGTAAACCGGGTAGAGGTATTTCGGATCAATAGCTTGCCAGTTTGATTGCCTTCCATTGGAACCTAGGCTTGTCTTCCATATTACCAGTAACCACGTATCCACAATCACCAATCGATTGGATTTGTAGCGTATTCAAGTCGTCCCTCTGTAGTCTGTGCACCGAGCAGTTCTGTTTCTGGAATGGAAAGTCTACTGTGGGGATGAGTACGGCAGCATTAGAGAAACCAGTGTTAGGTTTTTGTTAGCCGGTAAGTGATAAATATATGTCATTGATATTAAAAGAATGGAGGCGATGTATCACTGTAAGATGTGCATGCCAGTCCCCTTTCTGCGCGAGATACACGTTCTCATGAATGTCTGTAGCTCATTATGTATTCAAGATGAATACTTTAGAATTTCTTTGGAATGCCATGCTATAGGTTTGCCTCGTTCAGTTATTGCATACATTTCTTTAACCAATTGATAGGAAGGCGAGCCAAATGCTGCAAAAAACCCCAGACGATTCACTTATTAAATTAGAAGAATCGTCTATAAATACATCCACATGAATAATACGTGAACTGATAACGATTACAGAAATAGAACATAATAATATATGTTTTCATCATCTCAGCCTGTAGTTATACGCTGACCTTGATTTCGACTTGTCGTATAAACTAGCTTAAGTTTGGTCTCAGTGGTATTCAGCAGTTTATTAATTGTTTGGTTGAGGGATTGATATCCAAGACCATGCTCAACGTTGTTTCCCTATATGGATGCAGTGTATAATCCAACACTAAACAACCACACTGCCAAACAAAACTTTAACTATAGAAAACTAATGCTTTTTGTGCAAATTAAAGACAACATGAACATGCTTTCAGAAATCCGCTCCCAAACCTCCATATGGCTTGGTTCTCAGTTCAATCCTATGATGAGGTTTCTTACTCCTAACTTCAGTGTCAACGAAATCTGAATATAAGATATTGACCTTAATATGTTTCAAATATTAATCACACTGGTATAGGGATGTTGAATAATTAAAACCGATAAACCCTTTCATGTTCTAAATAGCTCATTAGCGATCAGTTTATATGGCTTAAATATAAATGTATATGGCTTATTTGTGGATAACTCAGGTGTTTCAATTTAGCTCGCATTATCATTAGCTAATGAAGGTATAGGTTTGTATTGATTAAGTATGATCGGGTGATAAAAACTCTCGCTTCGTTTTCACGAATACAGAAGGATACATGGAACTACATTAGGAATTAATAATGAAGACAGGAATAGGGACAAATGATAACAACTTTAAGCATGGTATCGAAGAGCAATGCTATCTACAGACTCCGGTTGATATGGTATTCGTCTCGTTAGCTTCATCGTTAATGAATGAGGCGCTATAGTAGGTCTAATAAATAACGCAATGAACAAATCATTAACCATTTTATGAAGTGCACATGTAATCAAACGAATTTCTATACTCGGAATGGCCACTCATGCTATACACTATTCGCAATTCAGTTAATTTTATTTGGCACTAAATCTGAACAGACCTACACTTACGAGCCTCTTTGGGACACTAGAATTGCAGCCCGTTCGATAAAACCAAAATGGAGGTTGCCTATAAATTGTCCAATGGAGTAATGCAACTGTAGAGAGCCTCATTGAAGCCTGGTACTGGTGGCCATCCGTTCTTGTGTGCCGACTCTACCTCATCAATATAGTTTATCGATCAGCTATTTCTGTTCTTCAAATATTGGAGACGTTTGCCCACATAACATAGGATAATTCTATCTAACGAATGTCTAAATCGTGTACGCCATCATATACAGCCACGTTCTACAGTCAAGTACGTACTCCATGCTTGTATTTTTTAACATATAGAGACAGATTATTTAGCTTGCCTCTACTGGGCATACCATACATATATACAAATCCAAGAAAGCGCATTGTTAAACGTCTCCAGAATTTTGTTGTCCAATAATGTTTCCCCAAAATAATGAAAAAATAAATATAAAAATTCATTACATATTAATTGCTTATCAATCCAAATAGTGGATTAATATATTTTATAGTTAATTAATAATTGAACTGTTACTATTATATCCTCTGCTTAAAATGGAATTTCACAGCAGTGATTAACAAATGATTACATTAATTGGATAATTATGCATCGAATTCATTTTAATAATGCAATAGCGTATATCATTCGACGACAACAATATTGCCGTGCCGTTTTTAAGTCGCATTAGGCATTTGGAAAAAGATTTGGTGATTTATACTTTTATAAAGACACACACGTAACAGTGTGCTTCCGTATAAGACTTCATCTATGCACTACATTGAGCTGTATTATTCCTATCTGCTAAACTATACTGAAATGAAAAAAAACGTCACTTTAGCTGCATATTTTGGTTTATACTAGGATTATTCTCATCTGGAGCATTGCTGAAAGACAAACACGTGACAGGGTGCTTTCTTCCTAGAAATAATCTATACGTACAAGGCCTCAGTAATTAACTGTCAAATAATCTATGTCGAGTGTTGATGAAGGATTATAATACATTTTGGTGAGAATCCTGTGGAGTAAATACATTTGTCATTGCTTCCATTTATTAAAGCTTATTGTAGATGATATTTCTGAAACGATTGGACTTTGTCTATTGTGTTAAGGACACTGATTGACAGTTGACACAATAACATCATACAATTTATGTTCTTTACAATGACAATGTGCATACATCTATTTTTCCTTATTTTTGTGTGTGCGCTGTGTTTGTAATTACAGGTTTAAATAATTGAGAGGCTCTTGGAACAAACCATTTCACACGAAGCATTCTTTTGTCAATGGTGTTATCTGTGTAACGTGAAATACTCGAATACAGATATCCTCGTGCAATCGGTCGGTAACGTTTATTAGCTCAGTCAGGAACACAGATAATCCAGTAGATAGCTAAACAAGGTAGTCAGTTTACAAGCAAGTTTGAGGACCCGAAGCAAACATTTGAACTTCAAGTAGCGGTTTTAATATTTTAACAGTGTTTGCATCCTAAACGCCGGGGGAACTGTACCAAGTAATTACAAATGCACGTATGGCGTTCAGAACTGCGTTGATAAATCTCCATTAATATCTGTTTTTCATATGTAAAGAAATAATGCTGAAAGAGACGAAGAACTTCCTATTGTGCTTTGTTTAATTCTCTCAGGTCTATCAGGTGCTTTGATTGATACTTTTTTTTGTGTGGGGCCAACTGATTGCTGAATATTATAAGCCCAACATAAAATTTAAAATAGCAGGATATTTCTGAAGTTATTTGCATCTTGAATCTAAACCAAATTGATGTGTGAGGGAATTGGAGACAAAAGACTTACTTTCTGGAGACTATAAATTGATGATCCTTGGTTTATATACTTCTATACAGTTTAAATGTCTTACTCCCAGAGATGTTGATATACTACCATATGCAGTTTAAATGTCTTACTCACAGTGATGTTTATATACTATCATATGCAGTTTAAATGTCTTACTCACAGTGATGTTGATATACTATCATATGCAGTTTAAATGTCATACTCACAATGATGTTTACATACTATCATATGCAGTTTAAATACCTTACTCACAGTGATGTTTATATACTATCATATGCAGTTTAAATGCCTTACTCACAGTGATGTTTATATACTATCATATGCAGTTTAAATGTCTTACTCACAGTGATGTTTACATACTAAGATATGCGGTTTAAATGCCTTACTCACAGTAATGTTTACATACTATCATATGCAGTTTAAATGTCTTACTCACAGTGCTGTTTATATACTATCATATGCAGTTTAAATGCTATACTCATAGTGATGTTTATATGTTATCATATACTGTTTAAATGTCTTACTCACAGTGATGTTTATATACTATCATATACTGTTTAAATGTCTTATTCACAGTAATCTTTGTGTGATCATTTGCTGTTTATATACTGAACTGTTTGTTATATCTTTTTCAGAAGGAATATTTGCTATGGTTGAGTGATTAGTTTGGCCTTGCGAATCCTTACTATAAGTGGACAAAGATATCCAAGATGGCTGTAGACTTCGATTCTGAAGCTGGTGACCCGCGGGCAAGGAAGTCGCCTGTGGACAATGAAGCAAGCTTGTTTCGTGAAAATATGGGTGTTATTGGCAATCAAAATGCACAGACAGGGAAGCGACGTGACTTTATAGACTCGATGCTGACCTACGTCAACAAAGATCTGTTAATATCAAAGATCTTTTATTTCTTTTTCTTTGCTGCCTTTGGGTCACTTTTTCCGTTGATGGCGGTGTATTTTAAACAGTTAGGCATGAACCCAACGCAAGGTGGGCTTCTGATAGGATTTCGGCCATTTGTGGAGTTTTGCAGTGCCCCTTTCTGGGGAGGGGTGGCAGACAAATGGAAGAAAGCAAAGCAACTGTTATTGTTTTCTTTATTCTGCTGGGTAGTATTTACTCTGTCTATAGCATTTGTAAAACCTCCGGCTCGATACTGTCTACATGATAACTCAACTCATATTATTTTACAAGACGTACAGACGAGGAGCCGCAGAGACACAAATGGGGCTTTAGGTTATATGTCTTCTGCTGTAGATCCATTCTCACCGCATATGTACTTGGACAATTATGACAATCTTTCAATGACGGAAGGTGGATTGGAAAATGAGGACAATTATTACATCTCTAGCGACGGGTATTCTGTACCGGCAAAGAGACCGAAGCGAAAAGCTCTTGGACAGTCCCCGTACCACTTGGACCCAAATCAAATCGCGAACAAAGATGAGCACGATGTTCAAGGTTTGGTCAGCCCGTTGTTTACCACTATTGTGTATAAAGAAAAAGAAGTTCATTCAGCTTTTCTCGCCCTTCTCATTCTCGTGATTATTGGTGAGTTTTTCAGCGCACCTGCGATTACCCTGGCTGATTCGGCAACACTAACTTACCTAGGAGATGACACAGACAACTATGGCCGACAGAGGATGTTCGGTTCGTTAGGATGGGGTTTCGCTATGTTTTTCGTAGGATTGGCGCTTGATCACTCCGACTCCTTTCCTGACCATCCGTGTGGATCTCAAGATAGGGGAGAAAAGAACTACATAATATGCTTCGCGATATTTAGTGTCCTGATGAGCTTGGCGTTTATCACTGCAACACAGTTTAACTTTACCTATGATGGTAAACCAAGGGAGGTTCAACTATCCATGCTGAAAGATGAAGTGAAAGATAAAATCATCGAGAAAATAACAAGAAAGAAGCGTGTTGATAGAGAAAGGTTGGTGAACGAAAGCAGTGATGAAGAGTTTCCTCCAAAGCCCAACCCTGATCCATACCCTACTAAAGAGACACAGGGATACAGTAACCTTGACGATCCTAATCCACCAGGTGGCGCGAGACCTTTACACATATCCCTTAATACAGAAACTGATATGGTTTCTGACGCCACGAAGAAGCCAAATGAATTAGATTGTGGCGATATAAAGTTTGAAACTGTGTTCATGGGGAAATGGCTTGCTGTGGTGAAGATGTTCGCCACTCCGAAGTACATTTCTGTGCTTTTTGTTGCATGGTTCATGGGATTCGGTATTGGGATTATCTTTACCTTCCTATTTTGGCACCTTCAGGACCTGGGCGGAACACCAACTCTATTTGGACTGGCATCAGTTATTAATCATATCTCAGAACTACTGGCTTTCTTTCTAACAACCAAATTCATTGCTTCGTATGGTAAGTCTGAAGATTAAATATTTGATGATCAAAGATGTATTTGTTTGTATGCGTGTTAGCCCCCAAATGGCACGGTGGCTGAGTGAATTAATTTGGTCACGGAAGTTCTTGGAGCCTTATAGATATATTATGCAGTAAAACCTTCATTTTGTCCCATAAACAATTGTCTTGGCCGGTCCTGTTGTCAAATTTCTATGAAAGGCAAATTATATCATTTTGATACTTTATTAAATATATCTCTAGTTGGTCATGACAAAATGAATGTATAGTTTTACCCTCTGCACGATTAAGACGACCCAGGCTACAAAAAAGTATTCTCCCAAAATATAAACATTGGCTTTTAGATTGAAAAACGAGGTCCATTATTCTCGTGCTCCAAGTGGTTTCCATTTAACTAAAGTCAAAACAAAAACAACAGCCCGTTCAACAATAGATTGGACGAAGGATAAGATGTCTAGTATCCAACTTATGGTGTCGTGTTTTGGTACCGGGTAATCCATTTGAACAAAGTTAAGATATGACTGCTTAAATTCACACGGTATATAATCGATCGAATAGCGATACACCACGACTACTTTATCCCATTTTAGTTCTTGTAAAACGGGCGAGTTTTTCCGGCTTCTCTACAGCCCGTCCTCCGATCAATAACTATACACACGGCCAAGGGCTAATTCGCCTCTTTTGCCTATACATTACCATGGGACTGCGTGTTAGTTATCAAGGGTTTGCAGCCGAGCAGCTCCATTTCCACAGTAATTCGCCCAGTTTGTTTTAGACAGGCTGTACGCCCCTCAAGGCAAACTGTTCGGGACCAGCTTTCCATTGCCTTGGTCTTTATAAATAGGACGCCTTCCCTGTTATAGAAGTTTAGTATAGCCAGTGAAGTAACTTATCGATTGAAAAAAGAACATCCGGTTAACCAATTACAACCAAGCACCTGCGTACAAACGAACAATTGATGGTATACATCGACGTACTGTCGCTCAAATCATACGTCTGACCATTAGTGCTTTGTGTTTTTGCTAATGGATAAGAGTAAACTGTAATGAAGGAAGATTAATTAACTGCTTGTAATTAAAACATCTAACAATAGATCGAACACCTTACATGTCACAATGTTGCTAACGGACAATAAATACATGGTTGTGCATATTGTTTTATTGCAGGTCATATAAAAGTGTTGTATGCCGGACTACTTGGGAATGTGTTCCGCTTTCTCTATATATCATGGCTAAGAAACCCCTTCTGGGTTTTGCCATTTGAATTTGTACAAGGTAAGTGTTCATCACGTCGAGAAAACACTCATTACTATTTTTAATATTGGAGTTTTCAGTGTTTGAGCTTTTTATCTCCTAAAGACTTTCATGAAATTTCTAAAGCTGTTCAGTACGTTCTTGACAAACAAAACAGTGTGTCGAACACGCGCGCCTATAGGTTTAATCGAAATTAGCAGCAGGCAGCAAAAGTCTTCAATGTTTTATTTCTATTGTCTATGTGTGCTGTATTTGTTTCATCCAACATATTAAACCCAAACTGCACATGCTCATTGAAAAGGATTCGAATCGGACAAGAATGATAGGCGACTGACCAAAATAGTCAATGTTAAGCTCCTTACCGTCACCCATTCTATTTAGCTTGTGCTATCCACAAATTGATGCCGCTTGGCCTACAGAAGACGCCTTTATCCGCCATGTTGACAAAGCGATTTATAAAAAAAGTGGGGTTCTACGTCAAGTGACGCATTTCAGTCTGTCGCTAAACATACGAGACAACCATGTAGCAAACGTGGCCGTTCATTCTAACATAAAATCGATTCTACTTCCAATGTTGAGACATTGACTGTAAGATACACCCGGGCCATCTTGTTTTGGACTCCTTTTTTTTTGATGGTCCGTGGCATACGCCGCCCCAAATATTGGCGGAAATTAATGCGCGATGGCTGGGCATAGTTTACGAGAGTTGTCTTAGGCTCGTCCGCTGTAGAAACTCTCGCGATAATACGATTAGTGGCAGTTGTGTCGATTGACTGTCCCGTACATTTGCCTTATGAACTGTTACAAAAAATGAGCATCTGGTGTTGTTTCCGTTCGAAACACCCGCTCTATCATAAACTGACCCCGCCACTGCTCCATGTGTAGGTGGGACAGGTCTAGACCATAAGAAGGTCTGAGGATATAATACTTCACACAGTATTTATGTGAAAGTAGCCTACACAGCAGGTCCATAGAGACTTACGACATCCCCTTTTTTTTTTCTCCAAACTACTTAAATGTGATATGAACTACGTTTTAAAAAAAGAAGAGAAATGTATCTCATGCTATTTTGTTCACAATTCACAGGGCTAACTCATGCGGCTGTTTGGGCTACATGTTGTTCATATATACTGCAATCAGTTCCCCCTGGACTACGTTCTTCAGCCCAGGGTATCCTACAAGGTGTTCATCACGGATTAGGGAGAGGATGTGGAGCCGTATTTGGTGGTATCCTCGTCCACTATTTCGGTAAGTCCGATTGGTCTGAGCTGACTTACACTTACTCTGTAAACAAATGCGAAATCTAAATATTTACGAGTTCCACATTTCGAAAAAAATCCATAGCGAACTTCATACATATAGCATGAAACAGACGACAGTGTGTGAAGATGTTTTGTGTATCTGCGGATCATCACACATTTGAACATATTTAGCTAAATGCTGCTCACCCATGTGTATTTAGCATATCATTTCTTGTGACTTAAGTAAAAGTTGTGGTTACAAAGCAAACACTGTTGTCTCACTTTAATAAAAACGTTCTGTCGATATCCAGGATATTAGTTCTCGTGAGTATAGTGACTACGTGTGAAGGATGGACAACCCCTTCAAGGGCAAAATTGTGCATTTTTAAATTGTTTATACGAATACTTTCTGTTTAGTCGTGTATTTTGTAAAAAAAAAATGTTTTCTAGTTTTGCTTTTTTAATTATTCATCTTTTAAAGTAGAAAGTCTAATTTTTATAATTAAGCAAGAAAATTTAAAAAAAGTTCAAATACAAATGTTTGTATAGTCATCTGGCTTTGTACCTTTTAAATGCATCAGAAATAAACAGCATCAAATGCCAAGAAGATACGTGAGAAAAAAGCCTTTTCCACTATAAAAAGTTAGTTCACAATACAGTTATAAGAGGGAGAAAAAAAATCTCGTTTGTATTTTTAATTCCAAACTTCGTTAGCCCAACATATGTATAGCCGCTACTTGTTTAATTGAAACGTAGGCAGATATGAGTAAACAGGGTTTGAAAACTTGTTTGTTAAGATCGATGGTCGCTACCATGTTTGACCAAACCTATACACGTCACCGCCTTACTAAATACGTAATTAGATAACACACTATAAACGTAAAGCTAGAAATAATTCCGTTAAGAAAAAATCATTCTTTTTCTCCAGATATAATATTATTCTTTTTTCGTGATGTCTTATTTCGTAAAAATTCTTCAAAGTTGATTAATTTAACCCATAGAGTTTAAGTGAAGAGCATTACGCCATGATGAAAGAAATAGCATCTAAGGGAGATAATTTAGTCTATTTAGTCTCACATACATTCAAACCATGGAAGTCATAAGTTACTACACGGCATGAGGTCCTGCCGCGTGATTTCGATTACGTCAGAGTGTGTTTGTTCAATTTTTGATCCTCATAGAATTTTATTCATCCCTCTTCACACAATTTCAAGATTCAAGCTGTACTGCTAAACAATACTGTCAAATAACCAAGACATATGTAAACGCATTTGTTTTTCGTTAAGCCTATAACCTATAAAAAAGGAGCAAGAATGGAAAAGTACCAAAATAAAACAGTTGATGACATTCTGTGTAAAATATTGAGCCCTGAGCGACCCGCTAAATGGAGTTTTCCTCAAATCAATAATAACGTTCTAAGGCACCTTTCAGTCACACCGACATCATCCTGAGGGGTCACATTCTTTTCAACTCCAGATTAACCATTATCATACATATGGATTACAAAAGGTAAATAACTGATATGTTATCACACTCCAACGGCTTATTATTGTCATTTAATATAACAGCTATATTACCTTCACGTAAACATTAAAAAGAGGGAGATAACTCTGTAAATTGCAATCCAACGACGCTGTATGCCCAAATTTGTAACTATCCTTTGTCATATATCCTGTTAACGGCTGTATAACAATCTCAAACAACTGTCAGGGGGAAAGGTTTCTGGGGTAGATTTTCAGTGGTTTAATGTATTTATACCGCGTTTTCTATCTCTCGACTTGTGAAAGATTTTGTCACTATCGCTATAGTTCGAGTATCATATGGCGTGTTTATATGCCCACTTGGTAAACTAAGAGCAAGCTTTTTATTATTGTTGTGTTTCAGGAAGCGAAATTACCTTCAGAGCTTATGGTGTCACGTGCATTTTTGTGCTGATCGGATTTT
>JAVFBX010192569.1:1477-13274 GCA_034783855.1 Mopalia kennerleyi
CCCCCCCCCCCCCCCCCCCCCCCCCCCACGGTTCTCGGTATCTCTCTGTCTTTCCGTTACAAATATGTGGGAACACGCAAACTTGAAAACTAATTAGCCGCTTAATTTCCAACTTAGTATGTAGCTTCCTTCTGTTAACACGAAGGATGAGATTGCATTGCACCAAATTCGTCAACCAAAATGGCCGTTATAACATTGTTTTACAATATCCATGCCTATATGTGTCGTGAACACAATAAGAATAGAATGCGTTTACGGATTACCTTCAAACTGTGAATATAGCTTCCTGCTTTTAAGGCAACGGATGGGATTGAATTTCTTCAAGTTCCGTAACACAAGATGGCCGCCATTGCTTTATTTTACGATATTTATGTCTGTATATTTTGTGAACACGAGAACTCTGTAACAACTTTGCGGATAAACTTGAGATAAAGCCTCCTCTTTGAAGACAACAGATCGGATTGCATTTAAAAAATCCCGTAAAACAAAATGCCCACTATTGCTTTTACAATATTCACGGCCATGTGTTGTAAAGATGATAATAAATTCACTGAAGAAATTTAAACTTGAACGGTTGCTTCCTCCCATTAAGACAATGGCTGGGATAGATGTAAAGTTATGTATCTCTGAAAAGCTATCATATCATGTAGCTTTATCTAGAAATACAGCGTTTGAGTGCTCATAACCATGTCATTTCAAGTGTTTATACTTAACGAATTTTATGTGTTCATTTAACCACTGCCCAATACTGTTTTGCAATATGAACGCTGTAATACATTTTGAATGTCAATAACGACATTAAATCGTCCAGAACCCGTGTTTTAAAACGTAGAACACCACTAAGTACATGTTGTGCTTCCGCCATATTCCTTTTTGATAAACGCGATTTTCTGTGAACATGGGTAATCTACCAAGATAGTTATTATGCAAATAGCCTCGCTTTCGATATATATATGTAGTAAAAAAGAGTTATGCTTACGAGTCTCCATAATCTGCTAGCTGAACAGACATTTATTTCTCGTTATACAATTTATTCTAAACAGATGAAAACCTGATCCGGTGGCAGGTTAAAAGGACAGAGCTCAGGTGCCTTTACAACTCAATTAAAACAAATCACTTTCCGTATGATTTGAACGCTGAACAAACGACGGCATTTGAATATTCATGTTTTCCCAAGTGTCTCGTGACCACATCCTACGCGTTGTCTGCTGGAATAGAAACATGGGTGTCATGGATGGCAAAATCGACTTGTTGGCAATATTTACGTATGTTTGTGTTGGGAACAAATTCACATACTTATTTCCACTTGGAAATAGTTTACTTTACTTAAGAACCGCATGGGATTGCATTTCACCTGATTCCGCAAACCAAAATGGATATCCCTCAAATTCAGATATTAACTTCACTTTTTTCTATTAATACCATTTGGGGTTAGATTTACAACAAATACGACATCGCGCCGCTAAATCCTTCCCGGAAAAAAAATCAAATTCAACAATAATTCTTTAACAGACACGACAGGCCAATCACAAAACCCCAAGGGAGAAGCCCATAAAGTGTCCGCTGCGTTTTGCCCTTCATTTCTGCAAAAAATAAAACAACATAAATCTATCTGCAGCCCAAGGAATGAGTTGGTATGGTGTGTTAGGGTTAACAGTGGTACAATACATGCGGGCGGTGGGTTCGGGACGAGCTCCTTGTTGCCCTGGTACTTTCAAAGCTAAAGGGAGAACAGAAAGCCGATCTGTTTGCGACGTGTTACGTCCTGTATTCATCTTTGGCCGTTGCCATCGGTGTCGCGGGTGGTTTCCTTCATCCATTGTGCTGCCGTAGAGTGAGTGAAATTAACCTTTAGCACGGCGCTAAACCCCTATCAAATAAACAAAACAAAACATAAGGATGCATACAGAACCTGTGGAGCCTCTATAGTGTGTGCCATTTAAATATTTACACAAAAGTAATTTGCATCATATTACATTGTCTCTATTGGGACAGTTATTTTCTCATCATATTGTTATGGTGCAATCCTTAGTAATAAAGAAACGAAATTAACTTAAAAAACATCAAGCTTGGCAAATTAGATTTAACATTTGTATCAGCTTCCAAATGTGTTGAAACGGCGACTGGCAGGCCGCCAAAGCCATCGTCTTTACGACATTGTATGCCTGTTCGAGGCGTTTTATGGGGATATTGTAACTTAATGCGAAGCGTGCCAAAAAATATTGGCATTAAAACATTTTTTATTTTCCAAGTCAATGTTTTAGCAAGATTAGTGTCGAATTAATTTTTCTTTTCGAGCTTTCACAATGCCACATTGATAGAATTTGTTTAATTCATTTTTTGAGCTCCAAATCTTCTAGTCTACAAATCTGTAATCCTGAGTATCCAGTACATAGTATGGGCATGTAACCAAAGGTATCGGGTTCGAATCCCCCTGGAGGCAGGCAAAATTTTCTCTCTTCAGTTATTCAATATTAATAGTATTCCAACCTATATGCTCAGAAAAAAAATGAGCCAAATATACAATCCTAAGGAATGGAACAATATGGCTCGTTGTTAATATAAATGTTCATCTTTAAATAGGCTTCTACAAATATTTTTATCCAAATCGACCCAGAATTCCGCAAAACCGGTCCCACGCAAGTAGGTTATTCTATTATCGCTGTGCTTAATGGGTCTTATTGTACCGTATTGCAACCGTACCTTTTATTCTATGCTTTATTCAGTGGTAATCTTGATAGTCTATATGTTATTGTGGTTATTAGATGGCTTGGGGAAGATTTTGCCATTCACAGGCTACAGGTAACAGAAATCGATCAAGCAATTAACGCTGGTATTAAACAGTGAACATCCGCTTCGTCTGGTTGACACTTAGCTACCAGTGATACAGTAACAAACAGACAGTACACGTCACCGTTGGCCGATTGCTTGAAGTTAGGTTAAATTTAATCCGCTATCAGACGCCACATCATGTTGATTGTCTATGTATCTAATCCCCCGTTAGTGATTTAATCTTGCGTTAGCGACAAATCGTCTTTCAAGCAACTGACCCTTGTTCTAGAGCTTCATCTACATCACTGCCTTTCCAATGAATGTAGTCCATATATATGTGGTATTAACCGACCTGCCTACCGGTGTAATCTGAAGTATTTAGATCTACATAGCAAGGAAAATACGTCAGCTATTATCGTATTTTGATACAATTGACATTTTAAAAAACACTTTGGTGCCTCTCCGGTAATTTGTATTGAGATATCAATGTTTTTCATTATTTTATATCGTAAATAATAGATAAAATGTTTGTCATCATTTGAGGTACACATAAGACATATTCTCCCTAATAATGCTCTTTCTATCGCGTCTACCTGTTGCTATTAATACACATCGAACTATTAGTTACTATGCCATACTTAGGTCAGACAAATATTATGATAGTTCATGTATTTCTAACACTTTGGTAAATGTACTAAAAGATACAAGTGATCGTTCAGTATCCAGGTCAGCTATCTTTAAATAGACATACAGTGTATCATACAAATTCGGTCATGCGACGTTAATGTCCTAATTAAATTCGCGCTGGTTGGTCCGCATTCAGCCAAGAACTTTTCCGAGTCAACAGATCGATCCATAACCGTAGCAAGTCGCATTCTCAGCTAAAACAGTTGTAGCTTCCAGTCTGTGGGTAACGATCTCGATGACCAGGTCTCGTTTTGCCACCAGCAATTGTTTCGGTTAATCTGTGGGGATCTATGTACAGCGATATGTTGAATCGGTCTATAAACACTGCCAGCGATAAGACATTCCTTACCAATAGCTACACTTGCCATATCACAATCAATAATAGAGCGGAGACTGTGCTCTTTGTGCTGCTGGTTAACTCAACCAGCCACCGACGACTGCTTCTTACCGCACACAGCTGATATCGCTGGCTTTGGATACAAGGGATGTGCTCGATGTCTAGTCTTTACTTCGTGCTTTTACATGCATTTACGGTATCAAATATATATGAAGCAAATGTGTGAACAAGGGCCGTAGTCTCTCGTCTTTTAATTCAGTAAATTGCAATTGGATGTGTCTTGGCAGGAATTCTGTTGAACGTTAATGTTAAGTACTGTGTGCCACAACTGGCAGTGTGGGTTCTTGTGCGGAGACGCAGCGAGTAATTTACCAAACATCTAGTGTCTATGTCTTGATGCCACTTTGTATTTTTGCGCATAAGGAGAGATCAACAGATTTAATTTATCCTGCTGTTCTTCTGAACATTTTTCTCTGCGGGTACTCTCGCTGGATTGTGTTTGTTACAGAGGCAAATCATTTTTACATGTAAGCGATAGAAGCAGCAATTGTTGGCCTTTGAAGTGTACGCCTCAAAATAGCCGTTTGGATGCTGCTATTATCACAAGAACGAACCCAAACGTATATTCTGTTAGACAGATAAGAACGAGACCAAGTTTGGTTATTGGTGTATGGCTGAGGAAACAGTCGAGGGGATATGCTATGTGTCATCTTAAGACCCACCATTACCAATAGGGGGACTTCCCTCCCGCATTCGATGGATTAACGAATATTTATCTTCACTGTATCGTGTAATCATCACTGTGCTATAGATGTATATATTCATGTGTACTTTACCGTGGAATTTATTCCATGACTGGAAATTAACACAGAAGTTTCACTTCATTCCGGGATTCCATAACGATTACCCTATCCAAACAGTAGTTCACATCTCCTTATGGTACAGTATTCTGTGAACTATTCCCTTGGAACAGTGTTGTCTTCGTCTAATGATCGGATCTTTTTTTTAATGAAAATTGCCCATGTTTAAACATAAGAAAAATTTCACAACAAGAAATTAAGGTGATGATTGGTGTAATGAAATTTCAGTAAGGATTTTTCGCTTAACATATTTCCATTCCTCAAGATACTACCTTATCGGCTCATAAAAAATCAATTTGACGTATCTTAAAACCATGAGAAAACCGGTGGTTTTGACATCATTTTGAAGGTGTTAACAAGCTGTAGAACATTCCTTGTTAAGGGGGAAGATGGAAGGTTACGTGTCGCGGGACGTGCCGTTGCGGTCTCATCACCACACTCATGAATCAGCCATCGATGCCTATCACCATCGAACAGCTCACAATAAACATCTGGTGTACGATATTCGGATAGCCATTTTAATTGTGATAGGAAGTGTTGTTGTTGTTGTGTGCGTTGTATATTTAGTGATACAGTGTCGATTAAAATCGCCGCGGATTAATTTTGGCCTCACGTATAAGGGCATGAAGCAAAGAGATTCGTTGTGTGATCAGGAAAAGTTGCTACTACGACAGGATGATTCTTCCAAGCCTTGTTTATCTTCGTCAAATGTGATAAGACTAGAGCCGATAAAACTGAAAACTGAGTATTATGTTTAACACATCTAAAATGATGGTATTCTACTCTGCAAGTGTGCTCTTATTAAAACACGAAACTGTCTTTACTAAGCGCTGTGGGAAGGTTAAATTCCAACATCATGGAAACACTTAACATCTTGATTGTGCTCGCACCAATTATTGTTGTGATGCACAGCCGTCAAATAAGGGGAATACGCTTAAGCGCCTCGCAAAACACCATTCAACCAATCAAACGTAACTGAGTTACGGGTAACGTTTACATAGCCTTGTATGGGTAGGGGTAGAAAGTTATTCGTGCGGCGGACGAATTTTAAACTTACCAGTCCCGCCGATAAGTATATCGTTACATTAACGCTGGGTACTAATTAACATTTAAAAGCAGCTCAAGTGTTGGTTTCAATGTTTCTTGCTACCTTTGTTTTTAACCTTTTCTTTATCGTACCCGCGGGCTGTCTAGATAAAGGCTGTTTGTTTGACAAGTAGCAATCATGTCTTTATTTAGAACTGGAGGAAGGTACTTTCTGACATAACTAAACGCTTCACATCGTGGTTGTGTTAGTGTCAATTATTGTTGGAATACACCGCCGTCATATAAGTGTCGCTTGAAATCAAATCGTAGGTTGTGAGCGCTTTTCAGATTAATTATATTTAAACGTTTTCTTTAGTTGACGTGATTTGTCTTTAGGCATGTTGTCAAGTGTAAGATATAACATGTGCATATTTCAAACTATATGGCCCGTGTGCACCAATAATTCCCTATATGTGAAAGTCTCTCTTCCTCCAAGATTCAGGTCTGTCAACAAATCTGGATTCCAGACTCTGACGAAGTTAATAAGATCCAGGAAAATTCCTTAGAATTTTTCTAGCAGGGATGTCGCTTTACATTTTTTTGTGATGCTTTAAAAATTGTCTATACTCACTAAATCGGAGCTAGGATTAACGAAAAGCTTTTAACCTTTCTGCCTTGAGAAAAATTGTTACAAAATTCGTCGGACTTAATTATATTCCGAAAGTTACAAATGTTGTTTGTGACCGTGTGACTTTAATTAAACTGGTGTATTGTGCATGTGTCCTTTGACCCTAACATTTTTCATTGCTTTACTTATTCGTTCACTATGGACAAATGTATAAACAACCCAGTGCCTAACCCCTGCTGTGTGTGTGGAAATTGGATAGCGTTTGTTACCTTGCTCGCGCGAAAACACATAAAGAGAATACGGTATTCGTTTTCTTTTGTATTAAACGCATACAATAGAAGGCATTCTTCCTGTTTTTTTATATCCTCTTTTGAATTTTAATAAAATGTTGAACAGTTATATGAATTCTCGCTAACGCTGTTACTGAGTTGTAGTACTTTGCTTGTTGTCCTTGTTACATCCCCGGTCTGCATATAGCAATGTTTTCATTCACTGTAGCATGACGTATTGCTCGTACTTGACATTGGTCCAGGAGAGTGTTTCATGTGGTACATACAGAACTCGCATAGAGTAAAGGCGCGTTCGTGCGGTACGGTTTAAAGAGATTTCTACCGCAGAGGGTTTGGGGGGTAAACATGCGAATCTAGATTTCACTACATGATTAGGTTTTGATGGTGATACACGCATATATGCATATATATAAATGCGATCTTCTGTCACATAATAAGAACATTATTTTTATTTCATGCCGATAAATCTAAACTTCTTTTTTCCGCCTTTGTTTCTCAATACAGAAGTAATCAGTACCTCTTTGTGTTGACACAGGGGTGTGAATCGATTTGGTGTGTTTTGTCAAATCCAGAAATATGAATTTATATCTTACAGCAAATGTAGTTGTGGTCCAAATCTACTTTATCTATGTATAATAGCATCTATAACCATTTGCTGTAATATTCTTAGCCTTTGAAAGTCACAGTCGGGCTTGTTATTGATGAATTTGGTACATAGCATAGTCGTCGTAAGTTAAAGCTCGACTGTTATAGCTGCGGGGCGCTTGGTGGTCTAACTGCAGTCGTATCAACGGAGCCGTTCGCCGTCAGCAGACATCCATTACGATTGATCGCCCCTTTGACTTGTCCTCGCTTCGTTCCCACGCACTGCGCTAATATCAAGACTAATTTAAGGAACAACAATGGTCACGGGTGGGTGGAAAACCTGCATCCCTTCCTGAACTCATTGAGAATGCTTATCGATTCAGGAACAGCTCTCCATCTTCCTCTTTTTAAGGTTGAAGTCCGAAATATTTTTAAGAAAGTTAAGTCCCAATATTTTTACTATAATTCATTTATATATACATTGGCGGAACAGGTGAGCTTTTTGGCAGCAAGTTTTTAAAAAAAATTATTATCTGCACGATTAACCTCTCTGTTTTAGTGGTATCAAAGTCATTCAAATACATATCTGTCACAAAACGAAGATTATTACTGCAGGGTTTGTACCGTCCTTGAAACTCTTGGAAAAAGAAATCAAGTTTTCCGCTACTGGCGTTTCTTGGAGAACCATTTTTTCTCCGTGAAAAATTCATCAAATTAAGAATTAGTGTTGACATTTATACTAAAAGACTGTTGTCAAAAAAAGATGCGAACTTTAATTGTTATGGATTTGAGGTTTCCTCTAAAATCCCGCATATGAGGTTTAAGTGTAGTTTTTACCTTTGTTCAGATATGGACATATTTGCTTACAAATCTTAAGAATAAATAAGACACATTTCCTTAACTTTAATAAAAACAAATCTTCTGTAAAACCGCATTTTTTCTGAAATGTCATTTCTCTAACTGTGTACGAACCCTATACTTTTATCAATTCCCGTTTTCTAATTTAAATTAAAAGAAAAGTATTTAGACATGAGGGGAATCTGATTTTATCTCCACTGTATTGATATTTTACCGTGTCTAAACCACATTAATCATAATACTGCAGTGCGAATTGTTCATGTCAAATATCCATTAGTTTAGAAAAAATATGTGTCCTCTTCATTCAATGACAGACAATAATTGTGAAGGCGCAAAATCAATTCAAAAGAACTTATTTATTTTTTTTGACATTATTTCCACATTTCATATAGAACATATGGCACAATAAAATAATTTATCTTAACGATATGACAAGAAATTTCATCATTTATTACAAATATATATTAGATTGAGGTCACGTGTGAAAGTGAATTGCGAATCCATTCAATCCGTCAATAGCAGTACAATGAAAGAACTTTTTTTAAATGCCTTCCGCGGGTCGTTGGAGGGAGCTTCATGTTGCCCTGGTGCTCTCAGAGCTAAAGGGGAGCAGAAAGCCGATCTGTTTGTAGGCGAAACCGGAGCCAGTTCGTCCCTTTTATAACATTTTTGATCTGGATTAAAAGGTGTGAAAAAAAATTTCACACATTTACATTTTACGGTAATGTACTTATCATCCACAGGCAACCAACTGAGTAAGTACATCTACTCTCAGTGACATACAGTTCCCAAGATAACTATGCAAAACGGATCGAACTTGTCGCCCGGGCCTCCGGGGCCAGCTTGACTTCCACCAGAGCAAGTTTAAGCCAATGCAAACAGTTTAGCTGCACGAAAGATTTATTTATTCGCATTGAATTGAATAAGTATTACTTAATATTGAATACGAACGGGAAAATGAAACCCGTTAACAGCAGTTCTATGTATTATTGCCAAACATTACTTAATAACTTGTTTCTGTCAATATGGGAGCTATATTTTGTGATAACGTTATCTTATATTGCTTACGGTGTTGAAGGCAATGTAAACAACCTTCGTCTTCATTGCTTCCAGCTTCTAAATGCCGGTCAAATAAGTTAGCATTACAGACATTTGTTGGGACGCTTCGTGTGATTTGCTTGAAAAATCGATGTACCGAAAATGCAGCACACAAGACAGTGTAGCAGCGGTTAAATCAGTCACCAATTCCATTTTCTGCGTTTAAGTCAAAGATTCCAATTGCTTTACGCTAGTGGCGGCAATCAACTTCGGTTGGCCTGAAATCAGTAATTATTCCAGCCCATTTTGTTGGCCAGGGTTTTCAAAGCACTAGACAGGATTGCCTTGATTGGACGATGTTGTCATCGCTACGCTTGTCGCTTCTGGGCTTTTTTTTCGGTAACTGGGTGGCGTCCATGACAGCAACGCCGAGAAACTGTCTGGGACTGCCGTTCTTACACAAGAATCGTATGGTCAGCATTATAACACTGACACGGCTTAGTCCAAAGAATATCAAAACTGTGCCCAATCCCGGGTTTTTGGTAAAGACAAGCTCTTTTGACAATGTGCTGACTATTGGAAAAAAGTTGACACTTATGTATGTCTTTTTCAGTTGACAGGTTTCTCTATCTGGTGATTACGGCCACGGATGCTGTCTGATTAAAATGTATTTTTAAATATAACACACGGTACAGCGTTGCTGGCATGTGGCGTAAAACACTAATCAATCATCGCCCACTCTTGAATCGGACTGAACCTTACTTTTAATTTTATTTTACTCCGTGTTGGTTAGAGACCTTTAGACCATAAAGGTTTAAGGGTATTTGTACAGTACCGGTTTAACGTATTGAAGAAATGACCAAGTTATAGTGCCAGTTGTAGTGATTCTGAAGTGGTTTATTTGGGGCACTGCCACTTGTATATGGTTAAGTACATATCAAACAAAACATGGCTGCAGATAATTTTAGGACCAATGCAGGAAGCTAAATTTGATCAAAGACCCGCGGAAGTGAGGATAAACGAAACAAACTATTCTCGTGCCAATTTTTTAAAACCGTTGCTTAAAAAAAGGAGGAATCTCAAAGTCACCAACTGTAAGGTGTAACTATACTTTACTATGTTAAACTCCTCAATGGTAGTCAAAATAACATTCAGAACGGTATATTAACATTTATTCTATCCAGTGGGCCCGCGGCCGTGACTTAGTGGTAGCGTGTGCCCTTTCTAATCCTACTCCAATTTACCGTTTACGGGATCGGGTCGGTCTATCGACCATCAGGTATATGAGGGAGTCACACGATGTGGCTTCGGCAATCGCCCGGGTGGGTTTTACGAGGTTTCTTCCCGGTTTTCAATCAGTCTTCATTTAGGTGAAATACCCTTGAGTACGACGATAAACCCTAATCAAGCGAACAAACATTCTGTCCAGTTTATGGACTGGTCTAGACGAGTGGCATTAGAATATACCATTGATGCATAACCTAATATACTTCCTTGGAGCAGCCGGATATATGCCGCACAACTTCAACACCGTAAGCAATATAAGATAACGTTATCACAAAATATAGCTCCCATATTGACAGAAACAAGTTATTAAGTAATGTTGCTGAATAATCAGGTGTGGTAGGTCATATGTAAGTAATATTGATAATTAATTTATTAGTGGAGTCATGTTGGGATTCACCAGACTGAACGTAACGAACTATACAGGGCCTTATAGCAAACATACATATTGAATGAATATCGCCACATAACGTGACAGTCAGACAGTATATATAAGCGTCAAACACCAAAGAGAGTTATTGGGAATTTCTGGCCTGTTAACACACTACACGTTACGTAAATATGTCCATATTGATTAGGCTGTACATGGGGAGTTGATAGCATTAGTGTTACGTAATGGTTAATAAATAAATATTCCCGGACAACATTTACAGTTATTGATTTATCAAGGACGAAAAATTAATTATTAAGCGGACACTACAAGATTGGGGGGAGGGGGCTATACAATTTGGGTTTATCAGTTACCTCCAGTGTGCATTATATTTACCCATGTTCAATATTCTGTTGAAACCAGATGGCTGTATTATTTTTTCTGCTAGAAGTTTAATATAGGCGTATGCTCAAAATGTATTACCGAGTAATATCAACACCCTCTCTGATTCCAGACTGCACGAATACCTGTCACGTCTGCGAAAAGCCTAGCTTCGATCCATTCCCCTCAAATCAAGAGAAATATATAGGCCTGGGCCCGTATTCATAAAGCTACTTAATTATTTCTTAAAGTTAAGAAATATTAAGCCAAACTTCAGCCTTTCATTTGACCTTAAGAAAAGATAAATGTGAAATAACTTAGTTCACATTTGATCCATTTCACTTATAATCTTTTATTTAGGATCATACACAGTTAATCAAAATGGTATTTATGTACATGTATTTAAAATGTTTGAAAATTCACTACATTTTTCTTAAATCCAAGAAATACTTAAGTAGCTTTATGAATACGGACCCAGTTCACACGGTAAGATTTCAAACCAACTCAAATCTTTACCGGTTTCAATTCTAAGCTGGTTCATAAAAAGGACAATTACCACGACAACAGGCTCAGAAGGGAGTCTGTACTGGCACGGCTCAACAGATCCCATTGCGGCGTCACAGTTACCTGTAATGACGTCCCTAATATTATATATATTTGGAATAATATTTTATATAAATT
>JAVFBX010192580.1:0-13272 GCA_034783855.1 Mopalia kennerleyi
AAGACAAATATTGACTGCTCCCTTCGAATTGTGAACTGTGAACTGCGAACTGAATTCTAACTTCACAGACGTAATATTTTCTTATTTTAAGAAGCCACAACCAATCAAACTAATTGTCCACCCTCTTCCGCTTAGTTCCAAACTTTTTGACATGTTCAGTCTAAACACGCTCACGATCAATGATTAGTTTTTAAACAGACTGGCCGTGAAGGTCTACTATTAGCAGTGATACTGGGCGATGTAAATCAGGGGACAGAGAGCTCGAGTACTTACGGGTCGTTTGAAAACAGAGCCGGTAACTCGTGTCTCAGAGTCAAAATAAGGATTGCGGCCACGAGAGCGACTATCCCTAAAATAAAACAAAGAAAGTGGGCATAGAGTCAGTTTATTTATATTTCTGTGTTGACACAAACGGCAATGGTTTCCATTGTTTTGATTAAGTCGTGTTTCGTTATAAAACTAAAGCAGAATGAGACTCAGTTATGCTTTCTTTGGTTTTTGTTGCAAAACAACAAAAACAAAAAGCCTTACAGCTGATGATAATAGATGTCCTGGCCACTGTGACAGCGCCCTCTGGATTCTTGGCGCCTAAATACCTGCCCACCTTTATAGAGCACGCAGCGCCAATTCCAATAGGTACCTGATGTAAAGCAAATGTCAAAACATTGAAACATAATGTATACTCAACTATCTTAGTCATTAAACATTTTACAAACATTATATCTGTACTTTCAATGCTGGTGAAATTACAGTGAAACTTGTCTGCATCGGCAACCCCCGGGACCCCCAATAAATAAGATATATTACTGCATTGAGCAGGTGTCTATAGAAGAGTCGGCTTCTATGGTAAGTTGTTGGGTACAATAGGAGATAATATATTTAAGAGAGAGTGTCACGACAACAGCTGTCATCTTTAGACATAGGGTTTCAATATAAGGGGCGTGGTCAACAGCTAATTTGGGGTTTCTTGATATAAACTTCATCGACACTGAATAGTGATACCACGTCTACCACTGAGGAGATTTACACAGTAAATTAGACAAACAACTGCGCAGAAAGTAAATCAATGAATTCATTACCCTTCTTCAGAGTTTTTACCTTACTTTATTAAATAGTGATGTGTATGAAATATATTGAAATAGCCTTGGTACTCTAGATATTCTCGATTGTCTGTTATAAATGAGTAAAATTCAAAGTTAGGCGAATTGTTAAGGGTTTCTGAGAAACGGGCCTGTCAACCGTCTTTAATCTGTTGACGTGAGTCATGTTACACTGGTACAGTAATTGATCAGTTCAGCGACTGCACAGTACCGATCCATAGAGGTTCCACAGCTGGAAGATGATGGAGGATGCTCCTAGCTCTGTCTCTCCTAAAATACCTGTATAATAGACAAGCATAAGAAAGTTACAGAAAAATGTTCGTCGCCATTGTTGACTTGAACTGAGATTTCTCTGCATTCGAATTATGATGTTTCTTAAAATCAGCGGTGTTCGTGGTCAGATGTGTTAGAATACTGATATTATGATTCTACATGTCGGAGTTGTCACCCAATGGCAATATCTCAAGCTGCTGACGATGTCATTAAAATGTTGAGTAAGGAGAACGTCGAACGTGAAGCTCTTGTTCAGATGTGAGTGACGAGTGGTGAGCTAGTTGATGAGTGACGTGTGACGTGTGGTGAGAGATGAGTGGTCACTGATATGGTGACTAACGGTACTGTGTGTCAAGTTTTATAGCCAGATATTAAAAAACAATAGTTTATTTATCATATTTATTTATTTTATATGATGTCTACAATGAAAGAATACACTAACCCATTAAGAAGGTGGCCACTTCAAAGGCCCACCATTCAAGACAAATCATGAATAGGCTAGAAAGTCCCAACTTCATAAAATCTCCCCAATCAAGCAAAGCTGCTCGGCTCCAACCTAACAAAGGGAAAATAAACGGCTGAACTATACATGTTTAACCTAACAATGAACTCATGAATATCTCCCATAAACGGCTGAACTACACATGTTTGACCTAACAATGAACTCATGAATAGCTCCCATAAACGGCGCGCAAATCTTAGAGTACATAGCTTTATTATATGATAATATTAATAATATTAGTCGACAAGGCAATTGATCTTGTTGCAGCTTTCGAATGTATTCCAAACGTATATTTTAAAGCAGGCTATTGATAGATTGAATAATTGATTGATTAATTGCTTGCTTGCTTGCTTGCTTGATTGATTGATTGATTGATGGATCGTTTGATTCATTGATTGATTGATCGATCGACTGATTGACTGTTTGTGGTTTAATACCGTACCGGTACCCAAACGTACTTCCCTCATATGACGGGGTGAAGGAAGCCCCCCTGGTGCCCTGTTGTCTCTTAGATCTATGGGCATCAGGGAAAAAGGAAGTCTCCTTCAAACACGCACAGCACAAGCAGGCTGCCATTCTCGAAAGATCAGACAGGGAATGAAATGTTAGAAATAGGAACCTTAACTAAAAAATTTGCACGCCATGCAAACTATTAGCCGTAGAAATATAATAAAGATAATGGTATGCAGTTATCGTGGCTGTGTATAGAGCAAGTTCTCTTCTCCTCGACTTCCGGGTACATCGCGCAACTCCGTAGCTATGCTTTCAATATCGATCTTTCAAATCCGTATTTTGTGTTGGTGTGTGTGCACAGCTGTAAGACTGGAAGTAAGCATTGATATATATTTATTCTAGTACTAGATATAATGTAGGGGATCTAGGAGTTGATATAATATAGGAGATCTAGAACTAGATATAATGTAGGATATCTAGAACTAGATATAATGATATAATGTAGGAGACGTGGCTTTACATGCCCTATTTTGCTGTACGGTAAATCATTTTACTAACGCTTGCAGCATATGCACGAGCAGCATAAAATCTTAAAGATTTGCGTCATGTGCGGCTTTTTCCGCATAAGGAAAAAGCTAAATTTATGCAAAATTGTTCCTATCGGTAAGAAAAAAACCAAGTCACACGTAGATCTCATAAACGCTTGCAGGCTGACTTTGGAAGAATTGTTTTTGAGAATGGCCCAGTGTACATCCCTGTTGTCGCCATCAGACATCCAGGAAATGTTACACATAATCACTTGTGTGCGGCAGGCTAAAACGTAAACGATGCCTCAGTGTTCAAATAATGTTTTTGATTCAAGATAATCCTAAAAACCCAGGCGTATGAGAGGTCAACGAGTCTGAATCGTTTCATCAGAAGATGGACTTCAAGCTGCATACGTTTCTTTTGTGTTTTTCTGCCAGTTATTTTACCTGTGTTCCTTTTGTTTTTATATAAGGTGAAGTGAAATAAGAAATTAAAGGACTCTTATCATGAAATGTGGATGAAAATCTCCTGTATCACTTGTGAGCACTCTGTTTACCTGACCAAGTTTCTTTGTACGATTTGGAGAAGATGATGTAGAGAATAGTTCCAACAGCTAACAAGAAATAGGTTATCGCTTGGCCAATAGCAGAACCCCTGTAACAGATAAAAGTTCACTTTGGTGGGTTATAATAGTGATTCTTTTACATGAATCTAAACAACACGGCGTTATAAGCTTGTCGTACACCTCTGCAGGTTATTATGACCTGTTTATAAACTGCCCATTTTTAAGAGACTGCTTTCGGTTTTGCAAAACACCTTGCTGATGCGCTGGTAAACGTAAAGTTATAAAATGCATAGATAAAGGCATAAAGCAACTGCCAAACCAACGAGCTCTGATAGTCGCAATATTATATTGAACACATGAAGAGAGAAAAATGTACTTGCCTCCACCGGAATTCGAAGCAGGGGCCTTTGGGTTACAGACCTAACACTCTTTTACGGCCGTTTCACTATAACGACAGTGTTGACCATTACGACAGTTTCACTATGACGACGGTCTCACTATTACGACAGTCTCGCTAGTACGAAAGTCTCACTGTTACGATTAGCACTTTTACAACAGTCTCAAGATTACGAGGGTGTCAACATTACGATAGTAGGCCTATCTCATTACGACAGTCTCACTATTACGACAGTCTCAATAGTTTGACAAGTCTCAATATTACGACAGTCTCATTATTCCGACAGTCCCAATATATGGAGTGTCAAATATAAAGACAAATCTCAATAATAGGACAAGTCTTCAAAAAGGACAAGTTTATTTGCGATCCGAGTATATATGACATCTACCGATCAGGACAAAATATGCTTTTGTATTTATTGAGACTGTTAATGCGAGTTTATAGAATTGGGTTCATAGTTGCTTTGCGAAAGAAGCAGTAAAAAGCCGTGTATAGTTTATTAAAAAGGAAATCAAGGTTGGTCAAATCTGTCGTGCTAGCAGACATCTGACGGTTTCATATCTCAGACATATTTCAAACTACCTGTATCCAAATTCCAGCGTGTAGACAAAAGCGTACTGAAGGCCAGCGTTTATCCCATTACACACCACACCGATGAGCACACTGGGTAAGACGATATGCTGAAAGAGATGATCATATCCCAGTCTAAATACCTTTCACTCAGCTAAAATCAAAAAATTTCAGTTCATTAGTAAAGACAATGGACAAAAGTGCATGTTTCATCAGAATGCTAATTTATTTTACCGTATAACTTTCTGCTTTGAACAAATTATTTGTTTGTTTGTTTGTTTGCTACATTGGGATGTAACGCCTTGCTTGATGTTATTTCACTCAAATGACGACGTGCCAGCCCATTGGGTGAAGGAAGCCACACTCAACGCTACTGGCAACAAACATAGACGAGACGGGACAATCGTAAGACGTTATACAAACGTATCACAAACAAACCCGATTGCCCGAACGTTAATTACAAACACTGACATCTTTTTAACAATGACATCGACGGCACGAGCTCAAATATTCGAACGCTGACATTTACACACGAAACCCAATCAAAGTGTTTATACCGTTTTACCTGTGCGTAAGGGCCTAGACAAACCGCACATGTTTAAAAATGCCCACCATTTAACCAAGTATCCAGTTAACACCACGCATCCATCACATTTTGATCTCCTGTCTGGAACGCCAAATTAAACCTTTAATATGTAGGCCAATATAAGACGTGTCTCAAAGAAACACTGGAGTTTTACAAACGTCAAGGTCTTGCTGGACCCGTTGGGCTCAAAATAAACCAAATTTGTTTTACCACTTGGCTAAAAAGTAAGGTATTCAAAGTTGGTGAAAAAAATCATTCGAAATTATAATTACAAACAGTTAAAATTTTAGCCTGTAATATAATTTTCCCCAGATCATATCCAAGTGGCAAAACTTCAATTGCCTATTTCTGGCACCTCAGTTTTAAGCAGACCATACATTTTCCAAGGCGTATTTCTATAAAACTGTTCATGTTAGAAACTTCAAAGGTGTACCATTGTAAAGAGCACAATGCGATCTAGTAAACAATGCCTCTCCCTCGTGTTTTAGAAATTCGTCCTTAATTTTTCTTAATGCTTTCTGAAAGTTGTATCTTACATGTTTAAAAGACCGATATAATCAAAATTTGTACAGTTTACTAGTTCAAGAACTATTATACTAGTTCAATTGGTCTTAAAGGTCTTATCGTTATTGCACTTCGAGAAATAAACCTTGAAAAATGCAGTCTATTTTATTCTGCTGACATTTACTCATTTTGCAATATTTTCAGAAATAATAACTGGATTTTCACCACACTCAAAATTATGTAGCCCTGAGTATCCAAGCTTTCCAAAAAAATGTACATATACATGGTTCAGATTTATTCTCTTCTGCATAAGATACTAAATACAACAGGTGTTCAGAAAATCGACCAAGGGGTCCAGATAGACCTTAAAATAAATCTAGTTTCAGTTTCCATTGAATAAGATATTAGCTGTATTCAAAACTCTTTTCAAGAAAAGACAGAAACGAATAGTAAAGCTAAGTAACAACCATACGTATTGTGTGCTTGCGGTATTGCCTCGCACAGGATATTCGAGGAACATGTCAGATGACCGTTATTCGGCAAGAGTTTGAAATCGAAGCTCTCAAAGTAGACAGATGTCGGTCGAAAATTGAACAATGCAAACAAGGACCTCAGAAAGATGACATCGGCTGAGTGTAGGTTCTCATTCAAATTGTACATAAATCATAACAGTAAGTCCGCCCAACATTAGTGTAAAATGTGGATCTTGTCTGACAGATGAATGATTTTATTTTAAAGCAATTTATTTAAACAAACACTCACGCATGGATGCATGGTGGATTATACTTTCGTTACAGATATTTTTGCAATGGTTTACAGAATTTAACGACCGTTTTTGAAGATCACAAACGGTCATAAAATGTTGTACAAATTCCACACACGACAGAAAACTTTATTTAAATCCACACGGTGGAGATAAATCATTTCATTGATTACGTACATTGTTATCAATTCACCTATATTGAGTTATATTGACGTATTAAGAAAATGATGGTTTAAGTGATACGTTACCTGTACTTGGAGATACTTGGCCATCAGCTGGTACATAAACATGAACTGTGAAGATAAAATGTGTCAAATATAAAACGATTAATTATTTTGGATAGTTGCTGATTCAAATGATAGTCACATTCTTTTAAAAAAAAAATAAGTTTGATTAAATTAGACTTTATTAAAACTGGACATCTCGTTATATCATCCTCACCACTTAATTGTCCGTTTCATCTTTTACTATATGTTTATTTACTCACGTAAATGGCTGGCATGAAAATGTACAGGTACTCCTCGGCCATCCTGGTGGAGGAAAATAGAAGAAAACAAATATATGCATCAGAAGCCTGCCAAAGGTTTCAAAATAGAAACTCTTACCTAATTTCTCTTAATAATGACCTATCATGATGCTGGACATGGTGGTGGAAAAAGGGGGAGAATATAATTCGCTGGGGAAAATCATGGTACAGCTGATAAAAACTATCTACAACCCCTCCGAAAAAGAAATACAATAAAATTTTAACGAGAACTGTTTTGTTTTACCTAGCCACATCCGGGTTCTGTCCCAGCTTTAACAGGATATAGTTTGTATTGAAAATGAGAGCCCATGCCAGCAGACAGGTCAAACTGGCAACGCAAATGGCTGGAAAATAAAAGTATTTGATATTAAAATTACATATGCATATCAATCGCCGAGAGAGAAGGTATTTCAAAAAATTAGTGTGCTATACCCTTGCTTTTTTTAATATAGTGGATATACGCATCACTTAATACGTACCTTACCGCGTGTGGAAGTGTTTATCCCAATGATTAGATTGTATACGTCTAACATACAACGGAATTGTATCTACTGGCACGCTTTTGAAGAGTTTGTGAATTATTATTGTGTTTTTTCGGTTTTTAGCTTCTGGGTGTTATAAGGTGTTATTCGGCCGTTCAGTCCTGGGATGTTGTGTGTGATTGGGTGTTATTAGGCTCTGAGAGCTGGTGTGTTATGGGTGATATTAGGTCCTGAGCGCGGGTGTATATTGGATGTTATTAGGCCCTCAGAGCTAATGTGTTGTTAGGTGTTATTAGGTCCTTAGAGTGTGTGTTTTTTATTGGGTGTTATTAGTTCCTGACAGTGTGTGTGTTATTGGGTGTTATTATACGTCCTCAGAGCTGATGTATTATTGGGTGTTATTAGGTCCTAAGAGTGTGTGTTTTATTGGGTGTTATTAGGTCCTGAGAGTTGGTGTGTTATTGGGTGTTATTAGGTCCTGAGAGTGTGTGTGTTATTGGGTGTTATTATAGGTCCTCAGAGCTGATGTATTATTGGGTGTTATTAGGTCCTGAGAGTTGGTGTGTTATTGGGTGTTATTAGGTCATGAGGGTTGGTGTGTTATTGGGTGTTATTAGGTCCCGAGAGCGGGTGTGTTAGTGGGTGTTATTAGGTCCTGAGAGCGGGTGTGTTATTGGGTGTTATTAGGTCCTGAGAGCTGGTGTGTGATTGGGTGTTATTAGGTCCTTAGAGTGTGTGTGTGATTGGGTGTTATTAGGTCCTTAGAGTGTGTATGTGATTGGGTGTTATTAGGTCCTTAGAGTGTGTGTGGATTGGGTGTTATTAGGTCATGAGAGCTGGTGTGTTATTGGGTCGTGAGAGCTAGTGTGTGATTGGGTGTTATAGGTCCTTAGAGTTTGTGTGTGATCGTGTGTTATTTGGTCCTTAGAGTTTGTGTGTGATTGGGTGTTATAGGTCCCTATAGTTAGTGTGTGATCGTGTGTTATTTGGTCCTTAGAGTTTGTGTGTGATCGTGTGTTATTTGGTCCTTAGAGTTTGTTAGTGATTGTGTGTTATTATTATTAAAACGTTCTAAGTGCTGGAGCCAACAGGGAGTTGGGAGTTGGGACGGCGTCATACCAGTCAAATGCCGGACGATGCTGGTCATACCGCAGTAAGGCCGATTTTCTAGGGCGATCAAAATAGTACAGTGCATGTAAGATGTTAGAGTCTTGGCAAATCACCTGTTTGCAAGTACACTCCGACCTGTTTCTTGTTAGAACTACCAAACGACTGAAAATAAGAAATATGATATTATTATATAGTGGCTTCATAAAAGTCTAAACACCTGGCTAGGTCACTTGATGATATCCACTGCCTTCGTAAGACGGGATTCACATGTAGTTTCTTACACCAATATATAAAGAATCATTATATCGATAAGAAGGTTATACTTCTTAATCAATTAGAAAACTTTGTGAGCGTATTTTCCTTTTTCTTTGTAATTTTACTAACAAATTGCACACCTTCATGTACCTGTAACTTTTTTTTATGAATAAATCAATTATATGTATACCTAATACCTTATACCTCATTAAGTGTATCGAAATTAATCAATATATGTAATACAGCATTCCTGATGAGTTTTACCCCAACATTTTCTCAAGCTAACTGACACTGGTGTATTTAAAGCAATGACGACCAGAGACAACCCCACGTTTACCTGAGCAAAAAATGTGTCACAAGCGGCAATCATACCAACAGCTATTGACGTACCGATGACGTTGGCTATCTGGAAATAAAACAAATCATCGAGCGTATCATTTACCTTGCTGGTGATTGTCCACTAAAATGTACTGGGCTGTAGCTACAATGAGGACTCTCAATTCGTACTGGAACTATGTGACTTATATATACAAAATGGTTAAAAGTTTATAAGAAATGTATCAGTGAACTTATTTGACACATCAATCCTTATTAAACATGAATATTCAGACAGGATATATAAAGCTTCTAAGATTGAGATTTATATAGAAACCCTTCAATAAATCATAAGCTGAAAGCAATTACGCTCTGTCTTTGATCTTTATAGAAACTACAAAGAACATGCGACAGCACGGTTTTAGTCGACTTACAGATATAGCCATAGCGACTGCGTCCAGCTCCAGTTTTCCCAGGTGACCGGAAAAGGCCAAGCTCACTGGACTGATCAGTATGTTCAGAAACAACGTCAGCATCTACAACCAAAGAGTTCTGTCAGTTGTACATCAGCTATGCAGATCAACACTATCTAAATCACAGCTATAGCTACTGAGTTTAAACGGCCAAAGGTGTGTTATAGTTCTGCACTCGATTTGGATGCGGAGATCAAAACTTAAATCAAGAAGATTCTACGGTTTAATATTCTCATATAATCACATATGCGTTTATAACATGATTTAGTAAGTTTAGATAAATAAGTTACACTGATAAGACCACTCTTAGTTAGCAAAAGAAAGGGTATCTAAGTTCTAATAAAGTAATTCATTCGTTGTTATTTTTTGTATAATATTGTGTTAAAAAAAACTACACACGATTTTATGTATATGAATTCAATTTAAAATTTGTTTCATAGATACGATTCAGGGGCCGCTTTCCCAAAATGTCGTACGATAGAAAATATCGTTCGATAAAAAGCCAGTTCAATTGGCGTTATTATTGCTGTCATATGACCAAGATGTCACGTGAAACTAAAAGTAGTGCCGAACCCCACACAGAGGTGAATGTCAAGTGAGCATATGGTAAAGAATGGTTAAACTTTATTTGTAAAAATGCTTAACGACATTTTGGGAAAATTGCTCCAGATCGGTACTCGTTGTCATACAAATGATTAATTTAAAAGCCAAGCGTGAAAGTCAAAGTCAAGAAAATTCAAAACAGCATAGAAATTCACGCAATTGTATTCAATCCCAAAGAATAAGGTTTGAAGTAAGAGGATTGTTAAAGTTTAACTATGCGAAGTTAACAGGCTGGGGATAATATGAGTGTCTGTTCTGCGCAGTGACAATGTCGGTTAGGTTTGGTTACAGCTCTAAAAAATAGTTCAAAAGTTAACAAGTGTGGGTGACAACCATAAATAATCTCTGATATAAAATTATGATTAGAGCTATCCAGTTTTAGATAGAAACTGTTGACCGGTTTCTATAAGATATTTTAGTTAAATTTGGAGGCCAAAGATCGATACATGCGCTATTCCTGCCGCGTAAGTGCTACAAGGCAAATATGCAGATGCAAATTGCTTGATCGATTGGTTGAGTTGATTTGTTCTTTGGTCGATCGATATATCGGTTTATTGAAAACTAAACATTTAAAGCAATTTCATAAGAGTCCTAGATCTATACAGGACACAGAGGCTCTGTGCCATAGAGATCGTATATGTATATAGAAAAGAAAAAGGGCTGACCCTCTGGGGTCGATCCAGTTTGTACCGTGGGGAAATTTAACCGATTCACGTCCACTAATCATATAACATTAATCATTACCACCTGTCCGTGTGAGACAAACAGACGAACTAGGCCCTCGATATTATCCAATCACACCTAACCGCATACATCTCTTGTAGCCTGAATTGGCGAAAGAACGAAAAGTTTTGTGTTTCTAAGCAAAATTTGAGAATTTAAGCTAACTAACATCACAATTCTGGGTTAGGATTTGAAGATCAACTATTTTTCTCACACAGGTGGTATTCATTTATTTTATGTGATTATAGTAGACTTGAATCGGTTAAAAGTCACCTTAGTACAAGCTGGGTGCACCTCCCGGTTTTTCTTTTCTATATACATAAACGATATCTATGTTACCGAGCACCAGTGACTTACGATGGGCCACGCCAACTTGAATAGTTCTTTCAGCTCATACTTAAATCCAGTCGGAAAAATTCTCTTCATAAGAGGCTGTTTGTCAGGTGTGGGGTCTCCTAAAAGTATACAAGTCATCCATTAAAGACTTTCCAAAAAGATAAACTTTACGTAACTGATATAAGGTAAAAAGAAGCTTCACACATACTCCGGTTTTTGTGTTGTCTTAAACAAGACTGCCGCGATTGTTCAAATGTTAGGAGTACTGAATTCAATGGTTGGCACATACGTCTAATGCGTCAGTTATCGCCACAATTAAAAGTCGCAATAAATTATAATGTAAATCATCCACTGCGGTGGTTCATGTTACAGAAGATGTAGTCAGATTTAGCAAGGGTCCGTATTTATACAGCTAGATTTTAGAGAAACATCCCTTCCAATAAGCTTACATGAACATCCTGATTCTTAAGTTTTTGAGACACTAAATAATAGATTATAACGTCGTTCTAAAATGGACATTATTTAAATTACGTTTGATTTTGTTTTCAATAGTTGAAATTTGGCAAAATTGTTCTTAATTTTAATAAATACTTAGGAAGCTTTCTGTATTCGGACCCAAGAATCTAGGGAGTATTGAACATGAAATTCCTGAAACGTAATGATTCTCTAACCAAATAAATGTGGTATAGCTTTATAGTGTTCGTAGAACAAAAGATCTGAAAGTTGCTGTAAACGTTAATTAAATTGGAAGAGTGAGAGAAATATTTAGTAAAACAGGTTAAGATATTTGATTAGCATCATTGTCAGAAAGTCTTTGGTCGATGCCTAAGCAACATAGATGTACAATGTATAAAGATATTGTTTGATAGCCCCGAGGTAACTCTCAACAAAGATGTATAAAGATATTGTTTGATAGCCCCGAGGTTACTCTCAACATAGATGTATATAGATATTGTTTGATAGCCCCGAGGTTACTCTCAACATAGATGTATATAGATATTGTTTGATAGCCCCGAGGTAACTCTCAACATAGATGTATATAGATATTGTTTGATAGCCCCGAGGTTACTCTCAGCATGATGGCTCTACAATCAATTATTAACTACGCTCTAACAAATGAAATGATTTTTTTAGTCTAGGGTCAACCTAAGGAAAACAGCCTCCACTCGTAAAACAATAACCTAGCGAGTGTATTTGCTTTGTTATTTACCTGGACTTTCAATCTATGGACTATGTTTTCTATCTGAACAATTTAAGTGTTTTGTTACATCCTATAAGAATAATTTGTAAAAGGGTTCCAATTGCACTAAGTTGTATTTGATACTAACGTAAGAACAAAAACAGATCAGTGAAAAGAAAACCTACCAAGAAGAGACGCGTCGACTTCTTCTGCTTTGTCTAGCGTGATTGTATCCAGATTGTCCGCAAACAGCACACCACTCATACTTAGATCGTTCTCCATTTCCGAAGAGCTTCTTTCTTCGTCTTGTCAAATGTCAACTACAAGCCTTAATAAACAAAATGTCAGGCCTTACGAAATAAAAATAACAGCACAGCCCACGCGATCGATTTCATATACTACGCCATTTAAACACAATGTTATTTGGTCAGTGGTGTTGACGAGTCTCAGCGGTCAGACGTTTATTGGCCGCGTGGTTGTAATAGTCGTGATAGTGCCAAAGTGGATCCGTGCAAATGATATGATTTCTCACGTCTGAATGAATTTATTGTTCATGGAATCGTGATAAGAATGAGAGCTTAACACACTTCTTCAGTTTTCTGGTATATATTTCAATGTCATATACCAAACAGTGTTCGTTGGTTGGAAAGAAACACAACTTTTGCATAATTGTACGTAAAAGATCACTTCAATGGAATTAAGTTAATATATCAAGTAATAAATTAAGTAAGTTTTAAGACAAAACAGATACAATTTATGTCAGCTTTTCGTTAGTTGAATAGTTTTACAGATTTTCTTTGTTTTCATTGTGTTTTATATTCCAAATACACAATTCTCCCCCAGTTATATTTAAGAGACATATATAAGCACTTTATATAAAATCTGTCTATTTATAAGTTTTGAACGACATTTAGAAGTGGAGTAACATAATTATACACTTTCTGGATAACTACTTCTTGTTTTGTGATAGAACACAACGTTTCGATACATATGCCTGTATCGTCATCAGGTGTAAATTGACTAAAATG